>PPKM02000055.1:0-93248 GCA_003707685.2 Ogataea pilisensis
AAGAAGAAGAAGAAGAAGAAGAAGAAGAAGAAGAAGAAGAAGAAGAAGAAGAAGAAGATATTAAAAACGAAGAGCTAGTTTCAGCTGATAAGAAACTGGATGTCACAGACGTACTAGATCTAACTTGAACTATTGATGAGTTGGAATATTCAAAGGAACTAAATGTGGATAAAGCTATGGAGGACGTAGCTACACTAGTTGTAACAATGATATCACTGACTAATGTCGAAGCCTCAATAGTGACAGTTAATGACTTACTTTGAGTACTAACAGATGGAGAACTTAAGGATGTTTGATCTATCGTTGAAATAATTGTGCCTGTCCACAAAGAGACACTAGTTGAAACCGTTTCAGTGAATATGGTGGAGGTTGTTGTTGAAGCAGATGATTGTAAAGTTGCCACCGCGGAAGTTGGAATTGTTTTAATAATAGGTTGAGAAGTGGTTAATAAGGTGGTCTGTGGCGTTTTCTCTTCTTCTGAAGTATTGGTAGAAAAGGAGCTAGCCGACTGTCTTTTTAGAATTGTAGTGGTCGAAGGAGTGTTGTCATATTCGGTGACAATTAACAAACTTTCTGTGACATATTTTGTCGTAGTTTCGGTGGAAGCTGTAGTGTATTCGGTTATAGTTTTGGCAAGTACCAAACGATAAAGTAAGGCAGTTGATAATATTATAAAATTGATTTTCATGATTTTCTATTTTCGACGAACGAGTTGTAGACTATATTTGTAAAAGAGTGACTAAAGGTGAGAAATATTATGCGCAGTTTGAAAAGATACTGCAAAAGGGATAAGAGGCGACTGATTTATGAAATAAAATATATAAAAGAACTTCAGAGAGCAGTGTCATCATGATGCATGTGGTGAAATCAAAAGAAAGATCTTCCCAAATATATATACCAACATGCCCTACATTAATCGGGCTTTAGAACCAAAATAATCATATATTTTAGTACAGATCTCGATGGAACTAAACCAGCCACTTATAGCATATTTAGGGCTAATTGCTTGATACATGACACATAGTGTACGCGTACATATTATTGATCAAGTGCAGAAAGACAGAGACATTGATCCAGAAGAATCAGAAACTATTGGGCCCAAATCGAGGAGATTTTGAAATATCAAAACCCAGCCATTTTTAGTCTCCAAACGGAGATGCATGCGGCGCACTTTAGCTCATCGACTTCCTTTTTGAGACTTCGACGTGTCAGGAACCAGCCGCGCGGTAGTGGAAGGAATTTGCTGGTAAACGGTCTCTTAATAGTGATGGGTGGGGGAAATGATCCAATCAGTTTGTAATATAGTCGGTTTTGTTGATCTTAATTGTTGAAAGAATGATACCTTAAAGTCAGACCATGTGCTTGGAGGATAATCTCCGAAGACTGAAGTCAAAAACACATTTGAATGTTCTGGGATCCTGATCTTCACTGCGTAATTTGTATCTTTGATAGGTCTTGTTGTCGTGGACTTATGCCTGTATGCTCCACATGGTATGACCAGAAGTAGCATTGAAAACTTCAGACGACTGGAAATTTGGTCTGCTTTGACAGCGTAGTATTCAGTCCCAGTAGATATTTACCTTTACACATAGATAGCAGACTGCCTGAAGTACACAGATGCTGACGTTCAACAGAACACAGGAATTGTTTTATACCAACAGGGATCACTGAGACTGAGTCGCGGTGTATAGGTGTATTGCCACATGAATTGAATTTAATCTCTTAAAAGCGACAAGAATCAGACTCTTTTCCTTGACAAGTGAGTTATGAAAGTAAATACACAGATCAACTGACCTTTTGGAGTGGAGTAGCATATTTAGCTTAAAAATTAAACATAAGATATTAGTGTTCAGCCATATTATTTCTTGTAGCATTAATATGACCTTGATACACAATCAGATTTACCTCTCTTTGCAGTACATTCTAACAACTACAACGACTTTAAGTGAGCTAAAGAGAGTGCTAACTTCCCTTGCTCCGTTGATCTATCTGTCCACCACTGCAAACAAAACAGGTGGCTCAGAACTAGACTTAAACGTTGACCAAGTGCTGCATCTATTAATTGTGGACATTCCTGAGTTCATCTCTACCAAAGAAGTTGTTCAATTGGCCAGCTTGATTTTATCTGATCTAAAGAGTTTTCATAACGCAGAGGACTTATATGAAGAAAAAAGTGATACCGATGGTGATATACTAAAAGTTGAAGTGAATCAGTTATTTCCCAATCAAGAGATTCCTCCAGAGTTACAATCTGTATTGAAATTGTCCAAAAACTCAGTTCACTCAAGTGCGTTATATTCTTACACTGATACGCTCTCCGAAGCTAGCAAAGTTTATTTCACTAGTAATAGTATCGATGATGAACAACTCTGGTCTGATGAGTATTTCGAAAAGTTGTTTTTCCATTTAGTTAAGGCTAGAATATTGAAAGTTAATATTTTGATTCCCGATTTCTCATTCACTAGCTCTGATCTTCAGTTCCTCAAGCAGTCCGAATTTTACTCATATGAGTTAAGTCAGTGGCTTGTGGGTTATTACTGGCCTTTGGCAAACTTGTCAAATTTTAATCAAATTCCTTCTCTGATAGACTGGGATCAGGTTTTGGTTCATGAACAACTTGATTATATTATGGATCTTGCAATTAATACTTTAAATTATGAACAAATCATTACCAAATCATTGATTCCTTATTTGAACTTCATCTCCAATGGTTGGCCAACATTTAACACATGGTTAATGAAACAGGCAAAGAAAACAATTCTACCCAATGCTTCACCAGAGGAATTTAAGATTTTGCTTGAAATTTCAAGACAAGACCAGTTAATCCGGTTGATAAGGTCCAAAGCCGATATCCAAAGAGAATTTGCTAACGTCATGTTGTCAGCAATTTGCTTGTATCCTAATGCATCTCTTGAGATTTTTGTCAGCATGAAGGAGATTTTAGTGATTCTAGAGTCGTTAGATTTACCTGAATCTGATCCTAATGGAGAAAAAGATCTCATAAACCAGTTAGAGCATATTAATGCTATTGATGAACTGCTGAAGTCGATTTATCCCTCTAAAAATTTAATACAGAAACTAGAGAAACTTGTCGAAACCGGTGAAAGGTTATATGCAAATGCTCTATCGTTGACTGACATTGTAAGCTTGGCAAAATCAGATAATGCTAAGCAGCTTGTGGAACTACGTAAATTCATTGAGAATGAATCCAAATATGGAAAGAATATAAAACAGTGGAGTATCCTTTTGGGTTCCATCTATTGGATCTTCAAAAATACTACAGTTTTTAACAAGGTCTCAACTGACGAGTTGGATAAGCTAGTGCTTGAGAAACTATTAGAACTAAAATATTTTAACATTGTATCTCAAAGTTTCCTTGTCAGTTATTGTGCCTTACCTGATAGCGTTTTGGATGCGGTTATTCTTCAATACTCATGGAGATTCTACAACGAGGCAACTAATTGTGATAAGTCTATTGGTTATCTGAAAAGCTGTATCGATTGTTTAAAGTTGGTGAAGGACAAGGCCTGTACTGAAGCCATCACGCTGGGAACACTAGTCGATGCTGTGAATGAATTACTGAAATGGAAGTTATATTTTGAAGTCGGAGTTCCAATCACTCCGATGCAAGTTTTAGATACAAAAGATCCTATAAACATTATCTCTAAGATTTTAGAATTAAACGAGGATGCTTACCTACAGACAGATGAGTTGTTTTCACTACTTTGTCAATTGATTATTGGTATGAGTTGCTATGACCTGGATACTTTGTATTACTGCAGCAAGTCTACTGATATCCCTAAGAATCTCAACCCTCTATTTGTGAAAGTGCAGTTACTGGGTCTTGATTTTTCTGCAACTTTTGATTTTCAATATTCTTTTGACTTATCAATCAAGTTGATCAATCTGGCGGTTGAAAACAAACTTACTTCACCTATTCTATTCTCAATTGTTCAAGAAAAATGGTTGTCGTTCTTTCAAGTTGTGAAAAACGACTACGACAATGTTGAAGATTTGAGTTTAATAGATATGAAACTAAACATTTTAAGTAAGTTGATGCTTATCGTCCCCAATGAATTTAACACCAACGTTTTAGAACAATGGCAGCTATTGAATAGTCTGAAGAATCAATTAGAGACTCAAACTCAGAATACGCTTGCTCAGCAAAAAACAGGCCAGGCCCCATCATCTACTTTCATTGACAATGCAACTAATTATGGCAGTTTCCTGGGTCAAAGTCATGATCTACAATCAAGATTTCAACGATCGTTACAATCTTCAGCTAATGAGGTTTTAGGCAAAAATGATAGTAGTGAATTAGGTAAGAATATTATTGGATGGATTGTGGGTGCACAGTAGATACTTCATTGTGCGACTCTTCTCGATAATTAGGATATGGATTTGACTAAGTCTATATATATATATGTATCAAAAACACATAGCAAAGTGCTGTGCATTATATTTCTATGAAGGACAGTTATTCTAGCAGTTATTCGTCTTTGCTTCCCCGGATATTCGTGAGATTCCATGTTTCGTCTTTGTAATCAGTAATAGCTTCGTTTGTAAACCTATTGGCCGTCCCAGGAGGTGCAAATGTGTTATCTAAGGACTCATGTTTCAATTGTGGAGTGGCGAATGAAGCTCTAAAATCATCGGCATTGGCACTAGTTATCATCAGATTATCCAAGGCTGCTATCTTATTCGCTCTATCGAGAGAAGGATTGGATTTCTCCTTCGCTTCGATCTCATCTACAGTTTTCAGACTCTCGTAAAACTCGACGACCTTGGGGTGAGTTTCAATCTTTGAAGAATCAAAATTAATCACTTGTAATCCTCGTCTATTGACGGCACGTGACAGAGCAACGTAAGCTTGACCTTTCTCAAAAACACGCCTCAAATCTATTTTCACCAGCGGTAATGTCTGTCCTTGAGATTTATGAATTGAAAGAGACCACGCCAAGATTAAAGGAATCTGCACCCTTGAAACAATAGCTTTTCCCTTCTCGTCTTCTATACTAAAAGTTTCACGCTCCACAAGAACCTCCCTGGTTGTTCCATCTGCGAGGATAAATCTAACCAGTGGCAATCCTCTATCTTTTGTGGCGTTCACAATCTTGGCTCTTAATTCTCTTTTCCTTTTCAAGCTATTGGCAACAGATTCAGGAACATCGCTATCCCTATCTAGCTCATTCACACCTTTTTCCAGGTCATTAAAAATGTAATCGTCCAAAATGTCTCTGGATTCTTTTTCTTCTAGCTCTCGGGAATCCAATGCTTCTGACATCTGTGGCGCTCTGAAAGCAGCAGGAATGAGATTTTCCTCATCATAGGGATCTGTAGGTGCTTCTCCTGTAACCCCTGATTTCTTTTTTTCGTACATTTTTTTTAAATCTTCAACAGAGTATTCACTCAACGGGGCATTGAGTAAGTGATATACTCCTGGATCCATGAATCCAATAACTTTCCCTAGGGTACCATTAACTAAAGTTTCATCAACATTTTTTATCATCATAACTTGGGCATTTTTCTTCAATGTGATTCTCTGTGGAGCTAAAAAATTCGAAAGAAGTTTTGAACGTATGTTGGGGTCTAGTTCTGAACCACCATCAAATGCCGCGAAAAAAACAGTCTCGCCAGGCAACTTTTTTAACATCGAACTATTGGCATATTCAACTTCATATCTTGTAGAAAACAATTGAGCAGGTGTGACACCTTCTTTTGGAGCAAGCGGTCTTGCCAATGCTCCAAATTTTCTTGCTGTCTGAGGACTGACATTACCGCTTCTAACTTCATTCAACATGTTAATAAAATCTCTATCAGACTGCTGTCTAAAGACTTTCTTCAAGATGATGGTGTAATTAATTGTTGTTTTCCAACTTTCGCATTCGAATGCAAACATTGATTCTCCTTCCTTGTTGACCGGAGGTAATTGGAAGAAGTCACCACAAATAATCAATTGAATACCACCAAATGGGAAATTATTACCTTTCAGTGCTTTCCCTATTTCATTCAATTTATCAAATAATTCCCCGTCAATCATAGAAATCTCATCAATAATTAAGACTTTCATAGCTAACCATTTATTTTTGTGTTTTTTGTTTCTTCGGATCTTCCGTACTAAATCAGGCACAGATTCCATACCTAATCCTATGCCGGTATACGAGTGAAGTGTCTGGCCACCAATGTTACATGCAGCTAATCCAGTAGAAGCCGTCACCCCAACAGTTCCTAACGGATGCTGTTGTTTCAACGATTTAATCAAGGATCTGAGAAGGAGAGATTTACCAGTACCAGCGGATCCAGTATAAAAAATATTATGTCCTTGTCTGGCCAATTCAATAACTCTACTTTGTTCGTCACTCAAAGTAATCGCTTTCACAATCTTACGAATCTTTGCTTTATTTTTCTCTGGCATTATGACTTCTTCCATATTCTCAGAATCACTTTTGTCTTTGGAAGCAGATTCTTTGCCAGAAAAAATAGAAGGTCTTTGAGTCAACATCTGAAATTGGACATTGGCTTTTGAAGTAGATGTACGTGTATTAGAGGCGGCAAGAACACTAGAAGTGGACATTTCCCTCTTGAATACTTGTTGAAATGGTTTCGTGAGCTCACTGACACTAACGTTTCTTGTCTGCGCCAATGTTGCATTCAGCAAGTTCAAGGGGGTTTCAGATTGAATAGGCAACTTAGAGACAGAATTCGGAAGTGACTCACTTTTAGCAGAATTTGAACGTTGTGGCTTCTGAGATGAGGAACTAGATTCAATTCGAGTTGTATCTAATAGGCGACCTACTTTCGCTGGCGAAGAAGGATTGACTATCGGGAAGATGCTACGTTGTGCATTATCTTCTCCCCTTATATCAGAATTTTTTTTTTGAACATATTCCGAGTCATTTGCGATGTCATGTGGTTGGGAGTTTAAATTTGAATGTGAACTATCAAATACGCTTGTGAGAGCATCAATGGCACCTTGTAGTTTTCCCATTTTCGACTGGTCTAGTGTGCTTACCCAGTTTAAGTATCCTTTAACTTGAGACAGTGTGGTTCCATTATATGTAGTAGATACTACAGGTGGGATAGAATCAGTTGAAACTTTCTGTCTTTGCCTCTGATCAGCAGATAGGGCATTAGTTTCGTGGCTCGAAGAAAATTGACCATCGCTAGTAGGTGCAAGCGATTCCTCCAATCTAGCGCCGTGTTCTAGTGCTATAATATTTGACTTCTGAGATGTAGGGGATGCCTGTTGCGAATGCTCTTCGTTGGGTTGTGAAGAGGAAAAAGAAGAGAACGAAACTTCAAAATCGGTAGAGGATAGTTTCCTTTTAGCAATTATTGGCGCTACGCTGCAGCTGTCGCTGATACTATCTGCGTTTCGGTTGCATCTTAATATCGTAGAAGAGCTGTCTTTCGAAAGCTCAGCCATTTTGGATATCGAACGGAAGGATATTGATGAAACAGTTCGGTAGCTCTGTGTTATTAATCCTATCATATAGAATGTATTATCTGAAACTATTGTTGAGTGAAATAAGAAGGACTAGATCCATGGGCATGTATAATAAACTCTGGCAAAAAAAGACAGCAAGCCCTCAAAAGCATCAACAAAAGAACAGAACAGAATCAGCAAAAGTTTACCTTCTTGTACTAGAGTCCTATAAACAAATCATCATCGTTAAACCTACGGAGACATTTGTGATATATCATCTACCTTGACAAAAAACACTCTGAAGATCTAATTATGGAACCAGGAAAACAAAGCCTCGTGTAAGGATGTGAGTGTTGTTAGCTTCGGGCAAATTTTAAATGATGCTCTTTGTTTTCACTTGGATCCTATAATAAGATCAGACTGTCTTGTTTGAACAAAAATAGAGGGCTGCCTTCAGTTCTTTCTTTGTTTCTGTCAATAGGTACATATCAATTGGGACAGTGCTAAATTATTTTAGATACTGAAACTATAGTGCAAACGTAATTCCCGACAGAAATTAACATAACTACACTGTGATCAGCTCTTTTTGCCACTAATATCAATATTTGGTGATTATTCATTCACACGCTTTTTTGGTTCACTTATATAACCAAATACGCTGCAAACTACAGAGCTAATACTCATCATAAATGCTTATTTCTAAGAAAGGCTTTTTAGAAAAGCAGGAATTGGTACGTTCTAGTCCCTATTTTTCTGTGATAACATTTCAACTTATCAGATTAACGATACTAACATATTTTTTTTGTACTTCTTCTGCACAATATAATATAGGCTAAGCCGATTCAAGCATTTCTTGACAAGTTGAAAATCTGCCCTACTGATGAATTTCTTGATATTATTGAGAAGAAGGCTTCTGAAAAATGGAATGGACTCAGAATTGACCTTTTCCATTACACGCAAATACTTGACCGTATGGATGGCATTCTAGAAGATTTTGTGAAAAAATACCAACTAAATGCTGAATTCCCAAAAATGCAGGAGGTCAATAAGGATGATGAGAGACTGGTAATTTTAGTCTTGGATTATACGTATATTTTGCTTGAACATTGTTATAATAAAGATATCTATAATTCTGCTCATAGAGTATTTGAAATACTCTTGTCATGCTCCATGGTTGTAAGACTATCAGCATTGAAGCTTACATGCTTGCTCTGTGAAAGATTTGCAATGGGCCACAACAGCAAATTTTCTCCACCTACTTCTACAAGGAATTTGTTGCTAAAGTTATCTACATTTTTTCCACCACAGGTTGCTCCGGTTTACACTACTCCGACAACAATTGACATCAGCAAGCATCATCCAACAGAACAGATTCACCAAGTAAAGAAAAACAAGCAAAAGCCTCAGGAACTCAAATCGAAAAAGAACAGAAAAGAAAAGGAAAAGGAAAGGGAAAAAGAACAAGTATTGATACATTTCAGTCTCTTAGATTGCATAACTCCAGAGATTCATCTACCACACCAATGGAAGTCTTTAGATTTCAAATACTACAATGCTACTGCTGGCTTGAAGAAAGATAGAGCCATTGCTGCGCAAAATTTGCGTATGCCAAATGATACGCAGTTGAACCCTGTTAAAGGAAAAGGAAAAAAATATCAAATACTCAACACTCAGTCAAAAAAACACAAAGCGGACGATTCTTTTGGTGCATTCAGTGACCGTACTGAGGAAGGTTTGCATCGCTTTGTTTTGAGCGAAGATCTTATCAGGAAATTATCTTACCAACAGATATATGACAAGGCAGTTGAGATAATCCCAAAAGTCAAATGGTTTGATTTTATCTTGGCTGTTTATATTGCGAAAGCATACAACAGCAAATCATTTGACAGTATTAAGTTGAGACAACAATTAGTCACTATGAAATGTTTAGCTGTTGCAGCTGCATCATGCTCATGTTTCTACTCAGTCATGACTAGTTCTGTTTTTGACGAAGAGCCTTATTTACTAAGTTATATGTCTGATTTGATTAATCCAGACAATGACGTTCCGTTTGATCCATCATATGCAGCATTACGTGCGTTTGTCAGCATTTCAGGCAAAAAGAACGGTGGAAGTGATCTTATGAGAGCGCTTGGTGGTAATGTTAATCATGGGTTGCTATTCCATATACTTAGATCGGTATTGAAAGCTGCTAAAGAAGACAGAACCGATGTTGATCACTCTTATTTGAATTATTTCTTCAACTTAATAGCTAATCTTGTTGATAATAGACATTTGGTCGCCCATTTGAGATCTGCTGGTCTAATGGAAATATTAATTGAGTTTTTGAAACTCAGAAACTCTTTCCGCATGACAAGGTCTGGACCTCTACAATTAATTGAATTATTCTTAAAGTCGTTGCCTGATATTTTAGAGGACCTCATAGCTCACAATGGGTTTACTGTGTTAATTGATCTATTAGCCTATGAAGTTGATTTTGCTCTAGAGAACCCGGATTTTGATGGGGGCGCTCCAACTGATGCTATCGTTTCTCATATTATAAGTGTCAGACAGATCAAAACTATTAACTCTCTGCTAAAGCTTGTGTTACATTTAATTATTCAACATCATGGTGATAGAATGAGAAATTTATATGACTCCCCAATTTTAAAGACATTGATAAGAGTAATGAAAAATCCTAAGGTTTTTGGATATGAGTTATTGACAGATGCAATAAGTATAGTCACTGCTATTATTAACAACGAACCTACTGCATATGCTATTTTGAATGAAGCTGGTGTTATTGATTCGATCTTTGAAAACTTTGAAGGTTTTCTTGGAAGATCAGCAGATTTGTTATTGGTTCTTCCTGAAGCAATTGGTGCTATTTCATTGAATAAAGAAGGATTGAAAAGGGTTCTCACAGAAGACCTTATCACCAGGTTTTTCACAATTTTTCAGGATACTTTATTGTGTAAAGAAATATTAAAACTTGAGAACTCTCCTTTGCTTGGTTATGAGCTTGATGAGCTAGCTAGACATCACACAGATCTTGAGCCAATTATTAAGAAAAATGTATTAAATCTCCTAAAGGTGACCCCGCAGAGGGTCAAATTTTCTCCTTTGGAATTTTATCAGTCGTATAAAGGCTCATTGTACTACTCAAAGAATGACGAGGTTGTTAAGATGGAAGATAATTCCAAGGAGCTTGACATTTGGGAAACCAGTGAACAAGGCGACTTGTTGGAATGTGCTACAATGTTTCTTTCAGCTTTAATCGAAAATAGTGCTTCCTGGAAACAAATCGCAGAGGTTGTTAAGATTGAAGACTGTATTCAGTATATTACCTTGGAAAACGTAACATTTGATTATGTTTTATCAAACTCATTGTACTCGTTGACTTCCATTATCAAATTCTTTGACCACGAGAAACCTGCCTTTGCACTTAATGGCTTATTAAAGGCTATTTCTGATGCCTTGGAACAGTTACACAATTTTATTCATTTTGAGAGAGATGATATCTCATACTTTGATCAATTTGATAGGAACGATCCAGTAGCGTCCAAAGAAGGTGGCGCTGTGTTTTCTAAACTTGGAGTATTGGATTGTTTATTATATGTTTTTAGTGATATATATGGTTCTCCAAATAAGCTAACATCTGCGAGAATGCAACAACTTTCCTCTGAATTTGCCTCAGATGAAGGTATAGAATTGTTGAAAGGACTAGTATTGTTCTACAGAAGAATTACGCTCGAAGAAGTTGTCATACATTCCAGAACTCCATTCGAGGCCTGCAGAGAAGTTATTGCAGTCAATACTGATTTTTCACCATTCCAAGTGAAAATCGGTAAACCGAATGAGAAAAAGGGAAACTGGGATGGTACAAGTGCTAAGTTCAAAAATCTATCCATAATGTGTTTTCATTTCACACGTTGTCAGTCATGGCTTAGATATTCATTTGCTTGTTTGTGTCGTATTAGCTCCGATAAAAGGCAAGATAATAAGTATGGAATGGTTCCTAAAAATGCTATCCGCATTCTCACTGAATTTTCAAATTCTATTATTGATATTTTGAAAAACATCAACACAGGTAATATGGAAATCAAACTTGGATATTACTTGATGGTTATTAATGAGCTTTATTCCACTATATTTATGAGAGCTAGAAATACTGAACAAGTTAACACATTAATGATTATTTCTCTACTACAGAACGGTGGCTTGATATTCATGAGGGAATTAGCTATCTCCTACTTTAAACTGTTACAGTCACTTCGTGCTGAGGATGTGGAGAAATATCAAAAGTTGGATTACATCGATATCAATGTTAACAGCACTATAGTTAAGCTGTTAAGTCAAATACTTGGTATCTATTCAGCGGTGGCAACTAAGTCCATGCTTGCCCCAATCCCTGCTCAAGAGAAAATATTCCCAGATATTCAAAGGAATGACTATCCATACTATCGGGAAATCAGTTTTTCTGTTTTAATTCAGACCTCTCTTGCCAGTTACGGATTATTAACCGAACTTTTAAGTCCTGATGGACTGGGCCTCTTGGAAGACACTAAGAACGTTCCTCTGGGTTTAGTTGAGCAACTAATTGGTATCAGCAAAAACTTGTATTGTATTGATGTGTCAATACGAAATTCGGTGTTCAAGGGAAAAGTGTATCCTTTAGATTATAAGTTAGTTGCACCTTCTAATGCAAAGATTGATTACTTGAAGACATTGGGTGTTTCGGAGTCGACTGCTTTGGAATTGCTGGTGATGTATCGAAATCGTTTGGAAGTGTTGGATCCTGACAATGCTGAAGAATTCTATGAGCAATTTGAGGATCATGACGTTGAATGGGAAGATGTTTTTGCGCGTGCTGAGAAAGACAAATTTTTTTATGCAGAGCCGTCCCCAATTGGTCCCCAGTACTTGCACCTTTGTACTCTTGATGACTTGAATTTTACTCGTGCTGCAAGCGAATCCGATTTCATAGACTTCTGGTTACAAATTGCTCAACAATTTCCAAAGGCTGTTTATAGAATTGCTGATTTATTGAACACTGTTTTTTCAAAATCTGAGTATGGTGAGTTGATGGACTTTGACGAGGTTTTATCTTCAGTTTTAATGGCTGCTCAATGTTTCAATTTTGAGCAAGCCAGCGTAGAAGGTGACAATTCTGCTGCAAAGCTTTCGAGCATGCTACATTTAATTGCCCTACTGGTTGATGATCGCATTATATCCAGGGACTCCGAACTAACAGGCAACATTCTAAGTTTGATTGAGGACATCAAGTCTGTACATGTGAACGCTATTTGGTTTTCACATGCCTTGTTCATTTTTGAAAAGATTCTCAGTATTACTAGGATTCCAAAGGCTCCAAAGGTGGACGCAATAAATCCTGAAATATCTGCTCCACCATTAATGAGATTCTCAGATGTCTATGTTGTTGATAAAGAAATTGAACACAAAATTTTTGGTAGTTTGTTGGAAATCTCTGATATTGACAATATCGACTCAGCTTTGGCTGTGGGAAGACTTTTAATACTATACTGTGATAGTGATTTGGCAATTTTCAATGTTTGTAAATCTCCAGTTATCAAGGCATTGATAAAAACTGTTCAGAAGTTTCCTGACACTGATACAAGTCTACAATCTATTGTAATCAGTTTGGTAAGACGGTGTATGGAATCCCAAAAAACATTAGAAGCTTATATGTCACAGCAGATTGCCCCTATATTCAAGAGAAAAGACTTCATGGTTGGTTCAAAGACTCAAGCTCATAAAGCTCGTGTTCGTGACTTGATGGGAGTATTAAAGGAATATTCTTATTTGGTTATGAGATCCGAAACGTTTGTCGATTCTATTGTAGAAAACTGTTACTTACATCAGTGCTCAAAGCCTCTGAAAACTCTAGCTCTCACTGCTTTGACTGCGGAGCAGCGCAAATTTTTAATAGAAACTGATTCTAATCAAGATGTTCAAATGAAAGATTCTGAAGCTGTTCATAATGAAGAGCGCGATTATTCAACGGGTCTTATCCATATTTTGTTAAGTGAATTAATGGCGGTTGGTAAGAAAGATTTGATATCTGTTTCAAAAAAGCAGGATCAGCAAGATGATGTATCCAATGACGACAATGAAAAAAAGAAGGAAGACGATATGTATTCCAAGGATGTAATGTTTGAAAACAAAGATTGTGCTTATGCTTGCTTTTTATTACAAACAGTTGCCGAGTTACTATTCTCATACAAACAAGCCAAGACTGAATTCCTAACATTTTCAAAAAAGAATGAGGATGGTTCTGCTATTGACAAACCTCGTTCTACTGGATTGAATCTTTTAATTCATCAATTTCTCTGGTCCGACCCATTCAATGAATCCGGTTCGGCGGATATTAAAAGGCGTCGTCTTGTTTCGTTATTAGCTGGTGTTTGTATTGTTGCTTTGGTCTCTACCACTCCCGTGAAAGGTCTGAACTATGAAGATCCAAAAATAGTAGATCCTGACATGACTTTTGTAAGAAAGTTTACTGCTGACATCCTTATTAGGGTTTTGAATGAAGCTAATAGTGGCAATCAGAGTGCTTTGGTAAGATATGGTATGATTGTTGATATGCTTGATCTATTTTGTAAGTTGATAGGAGAGAAGTATGAAATGGCTGTCTCTTCAGCAGTTGATCAGACTATCACTCCAAATGACCCTTATTTATTATCTAAGGAACTTCTAGACAAAAAGTTATCTGGCATTCTAGCTACTATACTTGCTGACCTAGATGTTAATTTCCCTTATACGGAAGAAGTTTCAGGCGGAATAATGAGATGTCTTTCATCACTAGGCTCCATCAAAGTTAAAAAACAAGATTTGTTTAGAGAAGGTGCTCAACACACTGGTGATGTTGACGAGGATGATTTGGATGATGATGACATTGACGAAAGAGAAGAGACTCCAGATTTGCTAAGAAACTCTACTTTGGGAATGTATGATGTTGAAGACATTGAAGATGAAGAAGATGAAGAGGACAGTGAAGATGACTTTCTTGACGGAGAAGATATCGAGATTGTGTACTCAGAGGACGATGACGAAGTTGATGATAATGACGATTCAGAAAACGCAGACATGACTGATGATGATCAATCAGATATAGAAGTTGTTAGCTATGATGAAGAGGACAGCCAGAGCATCAGTGATGAAGATGGGGACTCCTCTGTTAGCGAACTATTGGATGATGGACAGTTTATAATTAATCTAGTTAGTGGTTCAAATGATGGTAGTGACGATGATTCAGAAATGGATGATGGAGATCAAGCTGGCGTCGAGAATTCAGACCCCGATTCAGATGAAATGTTAGAGCTGTTTGATAGTGAAAATGATAATCATGACAGCGAAGTTAGCGAAGATGATGATGATGAGGAGGATCATGAAGATGAAGATGATGATGACAGCGCTATATTAGAGGAGTGGGTTGCTGAACATGAACGAAACGAACGTCATGGAAGAAACACCCCATATGCCCGTCGTAATGGTGTTCATAGTGGTCGCCGTAACAGACTTCGAGACTATCTAATTGATGGTGACTCGTCTGACTTCGATGATATTGGTGAGGATGAAGACGAAGGTTTTGATCAAACTCCAATAATTACATCATTTGCTCAGGACGATAATAATAGTATTGTTCCTGCTCCGTTTGAAAATGTAAATGGTCTTAACGATAGATTTGAAGATATATTGACTCAAATCTTACTTCCAAGAGGCATGGCAAGAGGTGGTGTCAATGGTAATGCGCACTATATGCCTGTCAGTGATGGTATGGCAAACGTTTTAAGATCACTGAATGGACGTGGTATTCCTCATAATGTTAAGAAGCATCAACAAGTTCCTAACATTTTTATCAAATCTACTATTGAAAGATGGTCTGAAACTATGACTCTGTTTTATGGTAAGAATGCATCGAAGGATGCATGTAGAGTGATGCCAACTATTATAAACAGAATTTACGAACACAGCAGAATGATTTATGAAGAAGAGAAACGTGTTGAAAAAGAAAAAGCTGATCGCATTCGAAAAGCTAGAGAGGAGGAAGCTTCAAAGTTTCAAGAAAAGGAAGAGGCAGCCAAGGCTGCAGCAGCTGCTGCAGCTGCTGTTGCTGCTGATGCGGGGGCTCAGAATGCCACCTTAGAAGAGAATCCGGAGTCTGCTGTATCTAGTCGTGAACCAGTATATGTTGCCATCGGTGGTAGAAATGTTGATATCAGTGGAACTGATATTGATCCAGAATTCTTGCTGGCGTTACCGGAAGATATGAGAGAAGATGTCTTTACGCAACACGTTCGCGAAAGAAGGTCTGAGGCTATTAATAGTGGCGCTGCTATTCCAGAAGTTGATTCTTCTTTCATGATGGCTTTGCCTGACTCGTTGCGTAATGAAATTATGCGCGGTGAGTATCGTAGTGCATTAGAGAATCGTTTCATGCAACGTATACAAGGTGGATCGAACCTCGAAGACAACGACGACGATGATGATGATGAAGCTAGTAATGACGAGGAAAGTTATGAAGACGATGCTATTGGCAGAGATGATGTTAATACAGGAAGGGACAGCGAACAAAAGATTAATAAGAAGCGTTCAAAAGTTTACTTTCCTGCCATGGTGGATAGAGCTGGCATTTCGGCTCTCTTGAAGATGGTATTTGTGCCACAGCTTTACTATAAAAGGGAGAGTTTTTTCCGTACTTTGGGTTACCTATGTTACAATAAACAAAGCAGAGGTGAGATAGTGGCTATATTGTTGTATATTCTTCAGGAAGGTTTGACTGATCAGGCTAGTTTGGAGTCTGTTTATTATCAGACTTGTCAGCGTGCAAAGTCATCCGAGGCCATCCTGCATTCCAGATCCATTGAAGGATCGTCAAAGACTGCAGTTACAGGTCCCCTTCCTTCAAAAGACAACATCACTAGTTCTGGTGTTTTGAGTAAGAGTGCTAGTTTTCCTATAGGTTGTACTACATTAACGGTTGCCACTCAAGCCATTGATGCTATTCAGTATCTTTTGGAAAATGAGAACCACATGAGATTCCATTTTTTGATGGATCAAGACAGTAGTCCATTTACTAGAAAGCTAGCCAAGAAGCGAAAGTTGAAGGATAATAGTTATAGATATCCAATCAATGTCTTGCTTAAGTTGTTGGATAACAAGATGATCAAAGAAGATATTAATCTAATGGATATCTTATCACGTACATTTCAGATTGCCACAAGACCATTGCAAGCTATCAGGGCTAAATTGAATGAACTTGATGAAGACAAAAAGAAACAATCAAAAACCCCTCAGTTGCCTGTTATCCCGGATTCAAACTTGAAACTAATAATGAACATTTTGGTAGCTGATGAATGTGCAAGCAAAGTGTTCCAACAGACAATATCTTCAATTCAAAATCTTTCCCTTTTAGAAAATGCTAAGATTGTATTTCCTCGTGAATTATCAAAGAGAGCAACTTCTTTGAGCCAACAAATTGCAAGAGATTTGAGAAGCTTGATCCAAGACATGGGAACAAATACAGCGGTTGATAATGAAGATCTTCCGAGCTTGGGCAGTTTTTCATCAGGCTCTTCGGATCAGGCAAAACTGCTAAGAGTTCTAACTGCTTTGGATTACTTATTCCATGTAAAGAATGGTGATTCAAGCGAAACCCCAGAAATAAAGGAGTTGAGAGAGTTATATAAGAATTCAGCCTTGGGTCCGTTATGGGGTGCTTTGAGTGATTGTTTAAGCATCTTAAGAGAAAAACCTAACTTGTCTCATATTGCTGCCATCCTTTCTCCTTTGATTGAGGCATTAATGGTTGTTTGCAAGCATAGTAAGATCGAAGACTCACCAACTAGGGATGTGTTACGATATGAAGAAAAAGTGCGCGATTTCTCCAATGAGCCAATTGAAAGCTTGTTCTTCTCGTTTACTGAGGAACATAAGAAGATTTTGAATCAAATGATCAGAAGTAATCCAAAATTGATGAGTGGTCCATTCTCTGTATTGGTTAGAAATCCAAGAGTTTTAGAATTTGACAATAAGAGAATTTACTTTGACCAGAAATTACATGATGAAGACAGCGAGAAGCCAACATTGTCAGTTAATATTAGACGTGGTCAAGTTTTCTTAGATTCATATCGTGCATTGTTTTTCAAAGCTCCTGAAGATATCCGTAAGTCTAAATTAGATATCCAATTCCGTGGAGAACAAGGTGTTGATGCTGGTGGGTTAACGAGAGAGTGGTATCAAGTGTTATCTCGACAAATGTTTAACCCTGATTATGCCTTGTTCACGCCAGTGGCATCGGATAAGACAACTTTCCATCCTAATAGAACATCATGGGTTAATCCTGAACATCTTTCATTTTTCAAATTTGTTGGTATTATTATTGGCAAAGCTGTTTATGATGGATGTATGTTAGACTGTCATTTCAGTAGAACGGTTTACAAGCGTATACTTGGTCGTCCTGTTTCATTGAAGGACATTGAATCTTTGGATCTTGACTATTACAAATCTTTAGTCTGGATGCTTGAGAATGATATCACTGATATTATTGTTGAAACATTCTCAGTGGAGTCAGATGATTACGGAGAACATAAAGTCATAGATTTGAAAGAAAATGGAAGTAACATTGCTGTAACCGAAGAAAATAAGCAAGAATACGTTAGGTTAATTGTTGAATACAGATTGCAAACATCTGTCAAAGAACAGATGGAAAATTTCTTACAAGGATTCTATCAAATAATCTCTAAAGATTTAATTGCAATATTTGACGATCAGGAGTTGGAGTTATTAATTTCTGGTCTCCCAAATATCGATGTGGACGATTGGAAGAATAATACCAACTATCAGAATTATACTGCTGCTTCTCCACAAATCCAGTGGTTCTGGAGAGCTGTCAAATCATTTGATACTGAAGAAAAAGCTAAATTATTGCAGTTCTCTACTGGTACAAGTAAAGTTCCATTGAACGGTTTCAAAGAATTAGCTGGCATGTCAGGTGTTTCTAAATTCAGCATTCATAGAGTTTATGGTTCTACTGATAGATTGCCTTCATCTCATACTTGTTTCAATCAAATTGATCTACCGGAGTATGAAAGTTATGAAAAGTTGCGTGGATCACTATTGATGGCACTTACGGAAGGTCACGAAGGTTTTGGATTTGCTTGAATCTCTTTTTGTATCATTGTGTTTTCGATTTTGAAAGAAAAAATTATGGGCTTATGTTTTTTTGTGTTTTGTTTTGTTTTATTGTGTTTTTTTGGTCTTTCGATCTGTTGGACTGTGTTTCAGTAATACATGTCTTAAATATTTGTTTTTATGTTTATTTGTGTTTATTTGTGTTTATTCCAAAAATAAAATATTCGTTTGTTTGAAAAAGAGCACGTCTTGTAGCTTTTTTTAAGTTATAGTAGGCAGGCATATCGCACGCAGTAACCAGTTCTTTCCTTGACAGATTTGATGCGAATCAAAAGTGAAAATAAAATAAAAATAAAAAACATGGAGTAAAAAACCATACCAAGTAGGTGAAGTAAATACACTTTTACACCTATAGGACCTTCGTCACCCAAATAGGCCAACCCTTAACAAAGATAAAAACAACTATTGGAGCAATGTCTAATGGACCGGGGTTTAAAAGGGCTATTGATGTCCCGTCAGGTTTGAAAAACACAACTAAGAGAACAAAGTTGAGTGCAGATGTCTTATCACGTATCCAAAAATCGAAAACTGCAATAATGCAAAGACAGTCGAAACAGCAATCGTCATCGTTTAATAGTGCACAATCTCATGCTGATGAAGAAAAGAGTTTGTTGGACAGCATTGAGATCCATCCACTGTTGCGAGACTCGACGCCTACGCCCGTGATTCGTGAAAGACACAACCCTCTGAAAAACAGAAAGACAAAAGATGGATTCATTGTGAATCCGTATATAAACCAACAAGACTTTTCAGCTGCTCCGGCAAGACCAAAAAGAGAACTTCGATTCAACGAGAAGGGAAAATTTATAGAGAAGGCAAATGAGATACGGGAAAGGCTGCTTGAGGAACAGCGAGTCAAAGAGGAGCAGGCCAAGTTGGCAGAACAGGGACTCACTCCTGACGAACGTATAGGAGAACAGTTTTACATTCCTGAAATTCCGCCTGATGTCGAATGGTGGGATAAACCATACTTAAGGGACAACAATACTTATGATAATGTAGAGAAACCCGATAGACTTACATATAAAATGAGGATGGCAGGTGTTATCGAAGAAGAACAAGAAGATGGCGACCACAACGACAACGACAACGACAATGACGAGTCCAATCCTATTTCTATATATATCCAACATCCAGTTCCAATTGCTTCGCCTTGGGAGAAAAATATGTCACCTGTGAAGCCATTGTATTTGACGAAGAAGGAAGTGAAGCGGTTACGGAAGAATGAGAGAAGTGTGAAGTTGAAAGAGAAGCAAGATAAGATCAAGTTGGGACTAGAACCTACTCCTGCACCAAAGATCAAGTTGAAGAACTTAATGAATGTTTTAACGAATGATGCAATTAAGAATCCAACGGAGGTTGAATTGAAAGTTAAGAAAGAGATTGAAGAACGTAGGTTGAAACATGAACGTGAAAATCTGGAAAGATCGATAAATAAAGAAGATAAAACGGAGAAAATACATCAAAAATACGAGAATGCTTTGAGTAAAGGTTACTATTCTGCCGTTTTTAGAATCAATAGGTTGGTTAATCCTCAGCATCTTTATAAAGTTGATATTAATGCCAAACAATTGAACTTGAATGGAATGTGTCTTTCAATGAAAGATGGAATCACTTTGGTTGTTGTTGAAGGTAGTGAAAAATCCATATTAAAATACGAGAGGTTGTTACTAGATAGAATCAATTGGACTGAGAATGTTAGACGAAAGGAAAAAAATAATGACGATGGTGGTGGTGGTGGTGATGGTGGTGATATTTTGATGATTGATAATGATGACAAAAAAGAAAGAGCTGAATCTCGACAAGTAGAGCTTGAGGATCTCAGTAATAATAAAGCAGATTTACTATGGCAAGGACAGTTGATTAATATGCATTTCAGTAAATGGACTATTTATGATTTTGAAAGTCAAGATGAAATTTTAAATCTTTTGGAAAGGTATAAATTGGATAATTATTGGAGACAGGCGGTGATGGATAATTAATACGAACGAACCCACAAGATGTCAAAAACACAGGAATGCATAGTATTATTTAGAAAGGCTACTGTTAAATGAAAAAAAATAAAACACTAGTTAACTATTTACAGAGACATAATTCTTTATATGTAAAATGAATGAATAAATTCAAAAATGTACTAAATCTATTCTTCAATCTTTGCCAAGATTTCAGAATCTCTGAAGAGTAAGTATTCTTCAGATTCAACCTTAACATTAGAACCACCGAAACTTGGGATCATAACTTTATCACCAGCTTGAACACTTGGTTTAATTAATTGACCAGTTTGAGTAGTGAATCCAGGACCAACAGCGATAACGTTGGCAATATTTAATTTTTCTTGATTTTTTTCAGGAATGTAAATACCTGAAGCAGTTTTTTCTGCAGCTTTTATTCTTTGAACTAAGATTCTATCTAAAGTTGGGACGATTGATTTGACCGATTTAACAAAGGACTAATTAAAATGAAAGAAAAAGATGAAGATGAATTCGTGGTTAGTATGATGATGATAATGCGAGGGTTGGCGTCAAAAAGAGCAATACCTACCATTGTGGATAGTGGATAGGATATAAGATATAATGGCGATTGAAACAATTACCTAATATAACACAAAAAAGTGAGAGAAAAGAAGTATGATTCGTAGTTGGAATGTTAGGATACATAGTAGATCTTTTCATGGGGTCCGAAGAGGTTGGAAATGGATGGAACTTTGGCCTGTGGAAAACTGGTGTCTGCCAATTACAAATTGGAGGAGATTTACGTGTCAGTAAAAATGGAGTTCAGCATAAGTCGATCGACGTGTAGACGGTGCCGACGCGCAGACGCGACTGCTTAGATAACCTTGCGTGGGCCAACCAATTACAGGGCGCCTTTTTCTCGTTTCCCGTGTGTTGGAATGGGATATAATGCGTTAGACGGACGGATGTTAACAGTGTTAACACATGTATACTCTTCTCTACTCCACTCCATTCATGTGTTGTATCACCTCGAGTCTCACTATATATCCACCCTCATATATATACAATGGCTGCAGGTTACGTTATTTTCGGTAAAAATGTCCAATCTCATTGGGTACGTTGTCTTCGTTTACATGGTTCAACTAGGTAGATTATTGTGTCACTCTGTCTTCTGTTCGGGTTCTCACCATGGCTTTATCGTTTGAGATTCTACCGGGTAATGTTATGTTGGCCGTAGTGGGGCTTTGGCCCCCCCCCCCCTGGTTTCTCTACCCGGTACTCAAAACTCTCCCATATGCCATCAGTGTTTAAGAAGACTTCCGTTGTCTTTCATCGAACTTAAAGGGTGTATCGTACCACCCCAGTGGTATCTGAACCACAGAATACTGGAATTGAACAAAAAGGCTCTTCCTGTTGTTGAATTTTCAAACTATTAGATGTATAATACTAACATGCACACTTCTGATTAACATTGATCGGTGTTGTTTCTCTCTCACGTTGAATATAGTTAGCAATTGGTACTATCTTAGGTGTCGTTGGTGGTATTACTATTCCTAAACTACTTGCTACCCCAGCCGCTGCCCCAGTTCCTGCTGCTACTACTACTACTCCAGTTAAGAGTGAGGAAGGAGAAATTGACTTTGAAAAAGCTATTAATGATTTCTTATCCGCTGATGAAAAGAAAGAAACTAACTAGTTTATTTCCCTTTGGATTGCATTATTCTTCTGGGAAAGGATTCTGTTACTATCATATACATGATTAAATCTGATGTCGGCATTTCATCTTTTTTCTTACGCTAACAGTTGTTACTTATGACCGTATATGCAATTTTACTCTTTTTTCTATGTTTATAGTTGTGTTTCTTTTTCCTTTCTGATATATACGGTTATTCAGAGTCAGTTTTATATAGATATATATATATAGAACGTATGTTAAAGCACTTATGACAACAGAAAACTTGGAGAAATAGTAGCGTACGCCTCCCTCCTCGCACCTGTACTATACTCTCCTTAGAAAGAAACTGAAACCTGCGAGAAACTGGGACTAAACATTGTTTTATCTCTTATCATCAGTTGAATACTAGTTGATTAGTCTTTACAACTCACTGTTGGGTGTTTTATTTTCGAAGCAATTAGCCAAAGTACATCAATTAAAATTTAGAGAAAGTATAAATTTACTTTAGAAGCCTACATATATCCACATCAACGAACCACACACACACGCACACACGTAATCGCATCTCATTTCATTTCACAATAAAAAAATGTTACTTTTAGCAATAGGTGACTTACACATTCCTGAAAGAACCATTGACATACCTGGCAAATTCAAAAAGCTTCTACAACCAACGGGTAAGATTCAACAGGTGCTATGTTTAGGAAATTCTACTTCGTCTCAGTCAACTTTGGATTTCTTGAAATCGTTATCATTGGATTTCCAAATGGTTAAAGGTGAATTCGACCAGGATTTAAACTTACCTTTATCGTTAGTTTTCAGTTACGACAACTTGAAAATCGGTTTGATAAATGGGTTTCAAACTATACCCAAAGCAGACCCTTTGAGTTTACTTACACAGGCAAGACTAATGGACGTTGATATCTTGATTTATGGTTCGACGCACAAAGTTGAAGCGTATACTTTGGATGGGAAATTTTTCGTTAATCCAGGTAGTGCCACAGGAGCTTATTACTCAGGAAAGATGGATGCTGACGATTTAGAAGTTATCGAGAATGTCTTGCAAGATAGAAAGTTGGCTACAGAAAGTGAGACGGAGGAAGAGAAGGAAAAAATTGGGAATCCGGACAAAAAAATTGAAGAAAAAAAAGAAATCCCTGAAAACAATGGACAGGAAGAGGAACAGCAAACCGAATCCGTGACCATCAATTCGACAACAGACACGACAGAAGGAGTAGGACATGTGAAAGAAAAAGAAAACACTCTGGAGGAGGATAAGGATGACCATAAAGAAACAAAAACAGAAACAGAGCCTAATGCATCAGCAGATTCACCAGCAGCTGCAGAGTCTGAGCAGTTGTTGGAGTCTGAAGAATCATCATCAGCACCACCGGTCGCCACAACAACTATTAAGTTGAATAATATCGATTCAACGGAGAGTAATTCGGACAACGACGAAGAACTTAACGTTGAAGACATCGAAGACTACATGGACCCAATTCCAAGTTTTTGCTTATTAGATATCCAAGGTTCCATTTGTATTTTGTACTTGTATACGCTGATTGACGGAGAAGTAAAGGTTGACAAATTGACTTATCATAAAGAAGATAAATAAATAGGAAAGAAAGAAAGAAAGAAAGAAAGAAAGAAAGAAATATAGAGGCAATTAAAATACTAATTGCAAACGATACAAGTTTAAAGATACTTTGTAAGAATTGTTCTGTATGTATTTCTTATTTAACTATTATAATGATACTTTAGCTTTGACATATTTCCAGTTGTTGCTCCACAAACAAGATAGACATTGTAGCGCTGTAATCAGTAAACCCTAAGACAGAGTAAGAAGGTCGTGTTTCTCCCAGTGTTCACACTCGAAAAATTTTCAGATCGCTGGGCGGCTCTGGACGTGTATAAAAGAAGAAACAGTTCCGTTGTTTCTGAGTTTTTTCTCTCTCGTTGATTAATTGACTTCTTTAGGTTGTTTTCTAGTCTGATTTACAAACTCACATGGATCAATTAGTTGACTATGGTGGGATAAAGAGTTGAGATTTATCCTGTATCCTAATCAGTAGATTGGATGTTCATGAGTTGTATTGTCTTCAATATCTATACTCTTCAGAAATAATCAAAACTCGTTTGATTTCACCACAACAGATTGAAACTACAACTAAACAAATACTCTGTATAGATTTTTTCAAAAGATTCAAGAGTACTCAAAGAGAACCCCTTCACACGATTTAGATTTCTATATGATGACTAGAGTGCATTTGGCTCGAGACTTTTCAACGGACGTTCCGTCTGTTGATGCTGTTGATGTGGAAAAAATCACGCTACCTAATTTATCTTTTTCTGACATGAAATCTAATATTGTGTGTTGTGTTATCTTTATCTCGCTGACGAAAATGAATTCTTTTGCGTTGTAGTTATTTATCTATCGATAAGCTGGAACTGGCGTCGTGTAAAATGTAATGTAAATGTGATGTCTACTAAGCACAAGTACTATTGATAAGTTCCCGTCCATCCTACAAATGGACAAACTGTTGCTGGTTTCCCGTCTTATTACTGAAATTTCAGCTAATTATTAATCATTTGTCGATTACTTTCGTGTGGAATGCACAATTTCTTGTCTAGAAAAAGTACCTAGTCCATATATGCTACTTAACGAAATAATTTATCTTCTACAAAAACCCGAAGAATAATAATACATATATACTACATGTATAAATGCAGGCCTACTTCTAATACATCTAATCCCTCCATCATTATCATCATCATTCAACTATTCTTGTTTTGTTCCTCCATCTTCGTATGCAAAAGAATCACACAGCGACAGCCTCGATCGCACTAACTGCAATACCTTCAAGTAAATCCAAACTTAGATCGTCTTCTTCTGTTGCGCCTTGGAAATTAGAAGGTAACAACTCGTCCAATTTCAAGACTTTCTTCATGTAATAAGCATCTTCTTTATCTTGATAGTACGATTTTTCAATGCTCAACACTTCAAATTTCAAAGTATCTCTATATAGATGTAAAGCAGCTCTGTTTGATTTCCTAACATGTAATGAGACATATTCAGCTTTATAGTTTTCGCACAGTGAATACAAACATTGTCTCATCAACTTATCAGCAAGACCCATTCTTCTGTAAGTTCTCATCACAGAAAGTGAAGTGACATGGCCATGTGGAGTTTTATCATTAGACTCAGGATCGTCATCCATCTTCCCTAGCACATAGCCGACTATTTTCTCTCCTCTCTTAACATACTGTGTATCTGGTTTGATCTCTGTGGAACTGGCAATATCTTGCTCCGCCAACTCTGGATCTATGGTGGTTGCGACAAAAGATGCCTGAGGCCAGGACATTATATGGTAAAGGTAATATTTCAAGGTATAGTTTTCTGGCAAGTTATTCAGATTCGCATTCTGCATTCCTTGCACGTCATTGACTGTGGCTGGCCTGATGGTGATTGCCATGGTTTTAAATGAATATAAGTGTGTATATCCGTGTATCTGTATATCTGTATATCTGTATATATGTGCTCATACATACTTCACAGTGCTTCCCGTAACCCCAATCCCCTGCTGAACAGTTCATCCTCCAAATAAACTGTCAAGCGGAGACTCGCCCGGAGCTGAGCGCCTGAAAATTCTGTGCTGGTGAACACGATCTTCTTCTGGCAGATTTGAAGTTGTTAGTAAAAAGCAGAACAATAGACTATAGTGCTCTGATTAAGAGACCAGACTACTGATCTGTAGTAAAAGCTGATAGATGTGAAGAAACCATATCTGACTGTATCCAGTTTCTTAATCGTGTGAACTAAGCTGATAAATTATCTTGTTCCCAAAATCACTTATTCATGTCTTCCTCCTTATCATCTTCTAAAGTCTTAATTCAGGGAATAGGCTATGATCCTGCTGTGGGACCTCGTTCCACTGGCCCACCACAACAACAACAACAACAACAACAACACTCACATTTACACCTGCATCAGCAGCAGTCACAGTCAGATTCCCAATTACAGAATACTCATTCTGGCTCTTTATTGACTGTTCCAACTTCGACTAGAAATAAATTGAATCCTATAAACTCGATATACGATAGAAACTTGCATAGAACCAAGCATGAGATATCGTTATCTTCGTTAAGTTTCCTGTTCATGGAGATTGTCTCCGTCAATTTGAATAATTCTAAAAGTCTTATCGAGTTAGAGAGGAAGTTAAACAATATGGGGTACACAGTAGGACTTAAGTTTCTAGAACTAACCTCACTAATAACTAACTTCAACAATAATATAACATCATCAGGTAAGTCGAACTCTTCCAAAAGAGAAATAAGAGTGCTTGAAATTTTGCATTTCGTGACTGGAACGATCTGGAAAAACCTGTTTGATAAACAGGCGGACAACTTGGAAAAATCGTCTGAATATGAAAACCAATATATGATTATAGATAATCAACCAATTCTTTCTGAATATATATCAATACCTAAAGAATATGAGAGCTTAAATTGTGAGGCATTCATAGCTGGTTTGATTGAAGGAGTATTAGATGCTTCGTTCTTCAAATGTGAAGTTAGTGCTTATAATGTTCCTATTGATAAACTACCCAATCGAACTATCTATTTGATCAAGTTTGATGATTGTATTGTTGAAAGGGAAGCAAAACTTAACAAAAAGTAAGTACGTGGAGTTTTCTTTTTATTGGTTCTTGTCTCGATTCTCTCATTTCTCCTGCGTTCAACTTTTCAATCTTTTTTTCATTTCTTTTCTTTAACTACCCAGCAGATGTTTAGGCGTCTACATAAATTTTCTAATGACATTATGAATAGCATTATATATGTTTTTCAATCAGAGACAAAATTGATAACACACATTCTCGAAGAATCGCAGTTTAGAATAATATGAGATGTAGGACTGGACTCGCAACTGTCTAAAATCGTAGCGTGAATTTTTTTTTTTCTTATAATCTTTTATTCTAATGAATCCTCTTTGTCTCTATGCAAATTTCTTTGCTACCTTTTGAATGAAATAGTAAATAAGCATGCCTCCAAAGACGAAACAAAAGATCAAAGTCTATAATGATAACAGTCAAGAACTGACATCCAAGACGAAATTAAGTATGCCTATCCCCCCATTTTCTTCAATTGTAGCCCTTTTTTCTCCCCCTTCTCTCCCTTTTTACGGAAATGATTTTTTTCTTTTTTTATCTACAAACCTGTTTTTGTATACTGACTGTTGTGCTTTCTGAGCATATATTGCAGAAACTCAAAGCAATAAAAATGGGATACAACATAAAGGGAAGAAAGCATTATCCCTAAAATCAGTTTCGACAAATACCTCTGTCAAAGTGAACGCAAAAAAACTTGATCCAGAACCAGAGACAAAAGATAAGAAGAAAAGGACAAAAAGAGAGCAAATTCCACATAGACAGAAACCTCAGCATCCAAAACCACTTGAAAGTAGTGATCTAATAGAAAACATTGAGATCCACCAAAGTACACCTAGGATAATCGGTGAAGTCACATTAGAAACCCTACCTGGCACACAAACACCACCAAATTTAGTATTTAGTCCCGAGTCCAGTTTAAATGATGATGCTGTGTCAGTCACGTCTACTCCTTACAAAGAACCATCTGGAGATTTATACATTCCAGTTATCATAGAGAATGATGTCTCGTTGAACGTAATAGAAGATGAACTTTCGAATAATGATGCTAATTTGAGTTTCATCAGATTTCTGGGTCGATTTGCAGAAAATGATTCTAAGAAAAAAAAAAAAGTGGGATTTTACGAGGCACGCAAAGAGAACGTACAATCTGAATTAATCTCTGTTGCAGAACAGAGTACAGACCTTATGGTTGTTGATCGTAGTTCTTCCAACGATAAAGAACAGGTTTTTGCAAGTGATTATTTTGTTACAAAACGAAAAAAAACTTCTGCCAATCGTAGAGAAGACGAAGAAAGTAATCCCCCACCTCAGGTTCCATCCTGCCTCCCGCCTGGCGATATTTCTTCTGAAACGTTACCTCCATTGACTAGTATAGCCGCTTCTCTGCTGGAGAATGAAAAACAACCTGTAACTAGAGAAGAGGCATCATACCATAAGGAGCAACTTTCGAGCTTGAGAGTAAAATGTAAAGGAAAACAGGGGAAAATTATTAATATTCCAAAGAAAAAAAAGAATCAAAAAAGACCTAAACCTAAAATTTCAAAGAGACTTTCCTCTACAAAATGGGGTTTACTTGGAATTGGGAAAGCTAAATATTCCGCCACAAGATTTCTTGTTAAAGAAACTGTGAGAGGCGGGTTCAAGTCTTGGAATAGAGCAAATTTTGAAAATTTTATCAGCAAAAGTGCTTCCTAACTTTGTCAGCTTTCATTTAACTCTAAATTTGTTTGGATTTTTTTTAATATGCAACAAAGTTGCTGAAACAACTGGATGAAGCCCCCAAATAGGGAAAGCATTCTTTCAAGCAGAAGTCCCTTTTTCCCCAATTATATATTCTGGGGTGTCCGCGAGTCATCTTTACGTATAATTAAATTTCCCTGAATATAATGCAATAAACCATGAATTTTAGAGTCTCGTCTCTTACAATTATTACTTAACATGCTGTGACTATCGTAATCTATAAAGAAGGTTTAAAAATAAATGAGGAAAAAGACTGGTCTTTGAAAAGTCAATAGCGTCCAAAAAGAAATAATAGCAATCAAACACAGCATTATCAGATTTATTTCGTATCTCTCAACATACTGTGATGAAAAGTCCAAGTACAGTGTTAATCATTAAGGTGCCCTATAATGCGTCGTTGACAAACAGGTACACCACTAAATTGTTCATTTAAATCTGTTCGACCACCAGTTCTGTTACCAGTTCTGTTGCCATTGTTCATGAACCTCGAAAATCTAGTTTGGTTACAAATAGAATCTAATGTTGGAATTCGTCCAGTTTAAGACCATTTTCCAGCTTCCGCTATTGGGGACCTGAATGATCGTTCTGACAGCTAGTTTGGATTCGTCGTCAACTTCTCCATCTCTCTTCAACTATACTGACTGGAGTCGGTCTTGCTTAATAACCAGCTGGTATATCGCTATTACAATATATTATGACTGTGTACTTTTCTCCTACGTAGACTCCGAATCTTAGTCAAATATATGTCTCAGTCTATTTCGGTTCTTGCTTTTTGTTATTATGTTTTCGTTTTGTCTTCCTTTTATTTATTTTTGAAGTTTGCAACCAAAATATCCCCTGGAAAACATTAAACTGCTGTTTGTTGTATCAGTTTCTCGCTTTATCGTTTAGCTTGGAGTTGGATTATTAGGGAGTCCGAAGTTATGAGGACTTTTGTTCCCAGAGCTCTGACCCGATCTACTCGGTCTTCATACCCTATACAGCACTAATACAGTTGAATATTCCGTTTACATTTCAACCCATCACAACGGAAAATTATTGAAAAATGAACGAAACGCTATCTTCGTCGTTAGCCATTCAACCAACCGTCAAGCAACATAACGCAAAATTTTAAACCAGCAACTACCATCCTATGCTCAATCTTCTATTCCTCCAAACATGAGGTTGATCATAACTTGTCAACGTCATCGTAATTTACCAACTTCTTTCTTTGCTCAAGCAATTGCATGTCCCTATGATATCCAGCAAGTCTCAGCATCATCACTTTATCCTCTATCAGTTCGGCTGGATTGAACACTGCAGAACATTCAGGGCAGTTTCGTGAATTGTATCCCCTAATAGATAGTTTATCATATGTATGCCCACAGCGAGGGTTTTTTACAGGATGTTTCATAATGATTCTCGAAATTGGGCATGTTAAATTGATCACACCACCCTGGACTTCAAGATCCTCTTCATCATCTTGCTCAGCTATAGAGTCATTAAATGGTAATGGCTCAGTTGGGTTAACAGAAGCAAATAATTTTGTTTCAGTTTCCAACTTATGGAGCCTTAGATCATTCTCGCTCTCTGTCGAGTTCTGCACATCCACAATTGACTGTTCTAACAAGTCATATGCTTGTAAAGGTGCAGGGTCTAGCTGATGGAACAAATCTGCGTTGTTGATTGTTAAGGGTTCTTCAATTCTTTCTAAAAGAGAAGCTTTCGTTCTCTTGAAAGCTTCAAAATATACTTTTTGTCTTTTGTGCGTTTGAAATATGTTGAGATATAAATTTCTCAGTCTATCCAGGTTCTGATCCGATTTATATAGAGCCTTCTGCTTCTTTTCAAAGTCCTCTAAAGTGATAGCTTTTTTTATTAAATTCTCGTTGTTTTCTTCTAAATTGACTTCGATATAACTCGAAGCTGTTCTATCTATCAATGTGTGAAACTCTTTGGATAAAGTATCAAGACTTTTCAGACTAGAAGCAAAACTCAACTCCCTGACTTTCAGTTTGGAAGTTTTATTCAGAGGATAATAAGAAGGTAACTCAAAAGCATCGGGCACTAGTCCTGATTCATCATATATGTCTGCATCTGGATCTGCATCAGGATCTTGTTGGTCCTCCTCATACTTGAGAGACTGTGACGCGGTCTGATCGTTGCGATGGCGTGTTCTCAGACGAGTACGTTTCAAAGGTTGGCGTTCGCCATCAGCGGCCGAGTATTGCTCATGTCTCTTCATACGTATTATACGTGATCTGGGGTGATTAGTTGTGTAACACTAAGGTGGTAGGACACAAGAACAAGAGATAAATATCAACTAATCCTTCCTTCCGACAGCAGTCGTGTCTTCTACTCCACCAAATCGTAAACTGAATTCAACTTAGTGAACCTGATCTTATCTGACAGAAGAAATGCCTGGTTGACCATAACACAAAAAGGTGAACAATCAAATGTCTTTCTTTCTCCTGGACAAGACAAAACATATGAGAACAGGTAGGTGTCGGTCTAAATAAACGTAAAGAATTTCATAAGTTCTTAGAGAACAGTAGGTCGACAGAATTGCTCCTTTGGTTAGAACACGTGCAATGCCAACCCAGGAAGAGCTTGTTAACATGTACAGCCAAGTGACAATACTTCAAAAGATTGTGACTTTGCAACACATCCACTCCTTATACTTAGCAGCCCAGCAGTCGCAACCTCCACGGAAGGATATCTCGTTCAATATACTACAGTTGCAAACGATGATAAATAACAACCCTTTGATAAATCCGGACTTTGATTTGCTGGACATAAACGGCTCGCTGAGTACAATCAAACTGAAGAAGCAGAAAGGTGAAGCAATAAAGAACATCTTGACTCCAATTCAGATAGTACAAGTGATTGCAGAGACTCTAGCTATTGAAAATGTGGAAGGGAAGAATGAGCAGATAATATCTCAAATTCCCAAAAGTACAGTATTCAAATTGTCTAACAGAATAGATATTACCCTGGTAAAAGATAGATTAATTAAGATTTTAAATAACTACAAGAACACAACATTGAAGGAGATCACAGCGCTGGAACTTAACTACAAAACGAAGAAGTCTGAAATCAGTATGATAGAAAATGGTAAAGTGGAAGATAAGATACTCTATGAGGAGTTTGTTTTGAATGTAAATTCTCAGGATCAAGTTTTAGGTGGAGATAAACAACAACAAACGGCCTCGCAAACGCCTCTATCTGCACCTCCTCAACAGCAAATGCAAAAAGAATCTTTGTCTTTACCCACAGTAACAACATCAACGCAATCACAACAACCAGTTCAGTCCCAAACTCAAGATGCACAATTGTTGCAATCCCAACCTCAAACCCAATCGTCAGCTCCAACGTCTCTATCTACAAGTCAATCCCCACAACAACGACAGATACCGACTCCACCCCATCAGCAACGACAACAGCAACCACTGGAAGAAAACCTACCCGAGTTAAATGAACTACATTCACGTAAGATACCAGGAGAGACCAATATTCAATCCACTCAGATAAGTGGATCTGAAAACAACCTACAACCGAAATCCGATTTGTTATTAGCAGCTAAAACTGCTGAAACAGAATCAGCCATTGAGTCTCAAAAGTCTATTATAGAACAGTTAGAGAAAGGCTCTGAGAATATTGACAATAAAGCACCAGAGCAACAATCTTCAAAGAGTACAGAATCACTAAACATGACCATAGATAGCAACGTCAAGACTTTCCCGGTTAAAACAAAGCCAGATTCTGTCATTAGCACTTCAGATATTCAACCAGACAACGCTTTAGATACGACTTCTTCACTCCTGTCTAGAAACATAAGTACTCTTGAAGGGACTGAGAAAACGCCTAAAACTGTCGAACATGAATCCCACAACAATGCTTCACGTGATATTACTGCCAATGAAACAGCGGTTGAGCCTCTGGATATTTCTAAAGAGTTGGAAAAACAGGCGGAAATGAAGGCTGGAGAATTACAACAAGAAATTGAGGGTGATTCTAGTGACCCTTCCTTGCTACCGACCCAACTAGAAGATCTAGTGAAAGATCAGGCAAGCAAAAAACCTGAAACGATTGATGACCAAGAAGCTACCGCAATTAGAAAAGAGATAGATCATGATAATAACCAAGACTACACCTCTTCGGATAAGCCTAAAACAATAGTTCAAATTAACAACCTCGATGAATCCTCTGATGACGATCAGGAAATGGTCGATGCTCTTCTGCCACCTTCAGATGACAAAGAACAACGAGATGCAGATGATGATGCTGAGGTGAGGGCTGTTTCTAATACAGGTGTGGTCCAACTATCAAGTAACGTCAATGATTCGGGTGAGAGCAAGCCTGGTAAGTCAGATGCTGTCTTAAGACCAGAAACGGTTGCAGTAGATGCTGCAGTAGTCCCTGATATTTCCAAAACTATCAGCGAAAAGCTCTCTGTCGCTGAAAAGACTGCCATTCATACGCAAGATTCATACGTTGAAGATATGTCCATTCGAACTTCTGAGCCTGAGAATAAATCCAATGTAGATATAGTTGTGTCTGCAGAGGAACAGACCAACTCTGTCTCAAAAGTAGACAAAGGGGCCGAAAGTCCACCTGCGAAGGATGACCTGAAAAGTTATTCCCCTGCTATAGAAGATGAAGAAAATGTTCCTTCGTCACCAGATGAGAAACTTGAAGACGAGGATGAAGACGCTCAAGATGGCACTGTCATAACAAAGGTTCAAGAAGAGGTAGGAAAGGAAGCAGATGAACTTTCCGCTCCCACACCAGAACCAGCAACCACTCCTCCTTCCTCTAGCGACGAAGAGGATGAAGACATAGAAGGGGATCACCCAAGATCGAGAAAGCGTCATCGTTCCGAATCAACGTCATCTTCTGGCGCCAACAAAAGATTTCAGGCTTTATCTACTCAATTATTGAGCCAAATTGGCTCCAACAGGTTTGCCTCCATGTTTTTGCAACCAGTCAACAGGAACGAAGAACCAGAGTATTACAAGTTGATCAAATACCCTGTGGATTTGAAAACTTTGGGAAAAGAGATCAAGTCAAATCAAATACAAAACTTCGATGATCTCGAATTCAAATTACAATTCATGTTCAGTAATGCCATCATGTATAATGATACTTTCCAAACAGAAACTTACAGATGGATAATTGAAATGATGGAAGAAGCTCAAGGCCTAATCAAGATGTTTAAAGATACATTTTTGGAAAGTTGAAACTATTGTCTCTGGTAGTCCTCTGTTCAGACTCCAGGCTCCAAACCAACTGACTAGTTACTTAGCCACTTCAAATAATCAGACGTTCAAGTGTATGCTATACATTAGGCAATACATGTACGATGTATTCGTATTTTTTTGAGGTTTCTGTAAGCGGTACAGAACAAATATATACCCTTCTAAATACAAGTTGAAAAAACACAATATATATACTTGTAATATGCACCTACCAATGAAAAGAAATGTAGTTTCCCGCCGAACATATACACAAAATACATAACTTCTACCTTTAATTGCCGCCTCTCATTTGGTTCATCAGTAATTGATTTTGTTCCTGGAATCTGGAACCGACTCTTTCACTGTGTTTCAAGAATTTTTCAGCACATTTATTCAAGCAAGATTCTTCCCTTGAAGTCAGCTTGTTGGAGGTGAAGTCATTAACGCAATCGTTGAAACATCTATCGACTAAGTTAGTGTATAGCTAGAGGAAACGCAAGAAGAAAGGAAGAGTGGCAGTGTTAGTAAGTAAGGATACTGTGGAGATGGGTTATGGATCGATAGATATGAAAGATATGAAAGATACGTACTCTCATGAAGTCGCTCATTTGCTTCTGTTCGACAATCTTCTGAAATTCTTGTTGTTCTTTATAGTTTAGTTGATCCATTTTCGTGTGTATATATGTTAGTGATGGGTAAAGTGAAGCGACAGTGGAAACTTATAACGATTCCCTTTACTCCTGTTCTACGTCAAGATAAACGTCTTTCTTCTGTGTCAAACACAACAGCATTTGATTTGCTCTTTCGGTCGGGCCTCCCTCACTGATAACAAACTTCCTCCCAAATGCTGGAAAATTTTCCCATTACGCAGTAGATTAGGTAAAGCAGCTCTGTTTATTTATTTTTTTGTTACCCGGTTTCCAATTTTCCACTTGTATCTATTTATTTTGTCTGTTTCACCTATATATTTAGTTAGTCAGGTTCTCTCTTGGTCACAGATGCCTAAAGTACCAGCTCTTATAGTCTGGTACCTCAGTCAGTCACTCCTCCACCCACAGAATCATCAGCATGGTACAGGTTAGAAGCTATGCTGAAAGAGCAGCCTCCCATCCATCCCCTGTTGCTCGCAGACTGTTGGACTTGATGGAATCGAAGAAGACAAATTTATGTGCCTCTGTCGACCTTACCTCAACTGACAAACTCTTGGAGTTATTAGACAAGTTGGGTCCTTTTATTTGTTTAGTCAAGACCCATATTGATATTGTCGAAGATTTCACATACGAAGGCACTGTTGTTCCTTTGCTGGAACTTGCTAAGAAGCACAATTTTATGATTTTCGAAGACAGAAAGTTTGCTGATATTGGTAATACTGTCAAATTGCAATACAAAGGTGGGATTCACAAGATTGCTAAATGGGCAGATATCACCAATGCACATGGGGTGACAGGTTCAGGTATTGTTTCCGGCTTGAAACAGGCTGCAGAAGAAACCACGAGTGAACCAAGGGGTTTATTGATGCTTGCAGAGTTATCGTCGAAGGGTTCCTTAGCTTATGGTGAATATACTAAGCAGACTGTTAATATTGCTAAGTCTGACAAAGACTTTGTCATTGGATTCATTGCACAAAATGACATGGGTGGTCGTGACGAAGGCTTTGATTGGCTAATAATGACCCCTGGTGTTGGTCTAGACGACACTGGTGACGCTTTAGGCCAACAGTATAGAACTGTTGACGCTGTCATGAAAACCGGTACCGATATAATTATTGTTGGTAGAGGTTTGTTTGGTAAAGATAGAGATCCTGTTGTGGAAGGTGAAAGGTACATGAAGGCTGGTTGGAACGCTTACTTGAACAGAAATGTCTAACTGTAAAAGTGGGGCCTACAAGGTTGTAAGTTAGAATGTTATATTAATTAATTAATTTATACACAGAAAAGTCTCTGTTTGACTAAACGGAGCTTCGAAAAAAACAAAAACACTCTAAATTAAAACACGATATGCTCATTGCGAATAAATAATCTAAAGACCAGAAGAGACATAACCTATTCCTCAGGATTCAGTGGTTGTATGTAGTCGATACTCAATTTCTGTCTGGAAATTTCGAAAACTAACAATCCTATAGATGTGGCAGGGATACTTGTCAGAGTTGTTCGCACAAATCCTCTGTAAAAGAACCCTAACAATGATAAATGTGACTTCTGATATCTAGATAGCATAATCTCAAACGTTTGAATGTATGAATTGTAGTATAGTTTGAAGAATCTTCTCTTTTCTAAGTGCTTCACTTCATTATAGATATCCAATGCTTCTAACCTTGACAAGTGAACTTTTTGAATCTTAATAAAAGGATATTGAATAGCCAACAAAGCTGACGCTGCGCCTGCGCCAGCAAGCAGGATAAAAGATAACTGTAATGCCTTCTCGGAATTAGGATGTTTGACAAGTTCTGGGTGTTTCTCACCGTATATTATTCTAGCCTTCCAATACTGATACCCATTTATTACACTTTGAGTTCTATGGTATCCTTGATTTTTCACAAATTCGAAAATGGAAAAATAAAAAGCAAATCCAACACTCTCTTTTATAAAATTCAGGCTAAACCCGGCAAATATTCCAACTGGTCCGATTTGTTTCAACTTATGTCTTCCATAATCCCACAAGTTCTTGTGTTTACCATTCACTAGCTCTGCATAAGTGGATCTTGCGTATAGTGCATCTATGGGAGAAGCTGCAACACTTGCAGCAGCACCGGCTATAAACCCAGCACGGAACGTATCAAATGGATGAGGATCTTCTAAGCTGTTCATCTTAAAACCATTGAGATACTGCAACGATGTCAAATAAGTAGAATACAATATCAGTCCAACAGCAGAATTAGCAATAAGCGGAGGCAATACTTGTCTTGGTATGAAATCCCATCCTTCTCTTTTGATGGACTGATACAGAACCGCTATCCCTGAATGGGTCCTATAACTATAAGGCTTGGATGATAATTCACCATGAAGTAAGGCTCTGGCAGGTGTTAAATAATCAAAACGAGAGGGTCTAAACAACTTTGCTGGATTCCTCATATACAATGATGTAAACTGGAAAATGATAGCTCTTATACCTGCTGAAGAAGCCGACACAACTTGTGTGTTACGACGTGATAACTGTTGGCCCGATATAAATCCACCCGGGGCAGTATTATTGTCATTGGAGTTGCTATTTTCGTTGTTCTGTTGTAAAAGTTTTGAGGGTTCAAATACAAAATCTATAGGAGATCGAATAAAAGTTATCGGCGCCAGTACCGGAGGTGTTTCCAAATCATTTGTTGTGGAACGTATTCGGTCCATAATATAGAAACGATATTATAATGTCTGATTCTTTAATGTATGCTATATATGAGAGTAAATCATCTAACAGGTGCTATGATGGAGACTTGGACGATCGGAACTATGTATTGAGTGTTAAATGGTCAAATAGGTGGACGTTTTTGTATTTGGTTCTACTCCCCATAAATAGAATCACTGATTGGCCCGAAAACATCTTAAATCTTTCAATGATAAACATAACCACAGAAAAGAAATTTTGACAACACAAATGCGCACATCAAGCAGAAATTACAAAATGTTTGTTCCTTATCTGAGTGCGAGAATAAGAAGATATGTCCGTGTTTTCAGGGAGAGAGAGTCCTATAAGAACAAAAAGTGGCGTATTCGTTGGTCTACTGGCAGCTAGAAAGAAACTATAGTTAATAATAAATGCAAATTAATGGCAAAACGCAAAACAAGCAGACCCAAACAAAAAAACACAAGTGTACATAAGTTTGTATGTTATTTACCTCATCATGAGTTGAGCACCGTGATCTATAACAGCAAAAAAACATAATGTTAGAAGGTCATATAAATAATCTTTTACTTCTCCTGCGCAACACCAATAGCGTCATTGGCAGAAGCAGGGTTACTACTTTCAATATTAACATCTCTGACTAAAATTTTCAATGACTTGTCAATTTTCAATTCCAAGAGCATCTCTAAGTTCAATTGATCTTTCTTGACTAACAATAAACTTTTCAAAATTTCAAGCATTTCATCTTCAAAATTAGAGTATTTTCTGTTCTTCACAGTGAACTTGGACACTATGGTGAGTAATTTGGAAACAACGCCGTTCAAATCATCAAATTGATAGATCATGATCACTTTGCAGGTAAGATTCAATACATCGTGTTGAGTCTTTATCATTCCAGCAGAGTCTGTGTTTTCCACCTCCGGTTTCAACAACTCAACCAATAATCTTATACATCCAGCATCCAACAATTGCTCAGAAGAAAGTTTATCCATTGGAATATCCTTAGACACTAGCAAACTAGTTAATGACTTCAAAGCATGTGCTCTCAACTCTCTACAAGGGTTGTAACATTGATGGGCAATAGCTTCGATTAATGGGTACCAGCCAGAAGGCTTATCTCCATCAATGGTCGACCTAAACTCCTCAGTTTCGATAATCTTCGCCAATTCCATTGTTAAAGTGATTGATTTCAAGGCAGTTGAAACTAGCTCTTGGAATGGGTTTTTATTTTTCTCAACTTTATGACCGCTGGAAGTTAATTTATCATGCTCTTGTTCCCATTGAGCACCATAAGCACCAACAGCAGACACCTCATCAAGTAAGCCAAGAATGTCCATGTAGTTGGAATAGTTAATCAATTCTGGGCAACTCTCAATAAAATTCTTCATGAACCTATAAACCGATTCTGTATTCTTTGGAGTAGATGCGAAAACTCTGATCAATGACCAATATTTGCTATTGCTTGACAATATTGGCTGACACCACGTTCCTTTCGTCAAAACTAAAACTTGTAGAGGATTCAAAATTGTCGAGCCATACTTTACTAAAGACTCTCTGTTGCCATTAGCCAACTCATTAATATTATCAATTGTAGAATCTAATAACTCTTGGTGTGACTTGTTTCCATTGTGTAGCAACAATAATTTATAGGCGACAATTCTAACATAAGAACCCATCTCATAGTCGTTAGAAGAGGAAAATATTTTATCACATATATTCAAAATTTCAACAACTTTATCTTGATCACCCGACAGCAGCAAGTAACAGACGCAAGTCTCTAAAATGAACAATGTTTTGTCGTTAATAACAATTGGATCTGTATTATCTTGAGAAGGCAACGACATAAGTAAGATATCAACCAGTAGATTCAGATTCGATGCAGATGTCTTGCTGACATTTCGGAAAAGTGCTCCCATATTACTTGACTTGATACAGTCCATAGTTGACAAAGTACAGTCAATTTCTTCATCGGTTGGTTCAGGTGTATCGTCCGATAATCCTTTCAAATATGAAGAAAACGTAGAGAACAAGCCATTTTCTTTCAAAGCTTTAGATCTATTCAACTGGAAGTCGGGTTTCGGTTTAGCCAACGGTTCAAGGTTTAGTTTCTTTTGGAACTCTGGGAATAGATTAGGTTCAAACAAACCGTGTTCAAACAGATTTAAAATAATCTGAATTACAGCTGTCCAGCTATCAGAAACTCGGAAGTTTGACTTCTTTATAATTCTGAAGAGAACGACTGTACTCAACTGTGCTCTGAAGTCTCTTCCAAACAAGACAGCCAAATCGCTGACAGTGATGATCTCTTTCTCTTTTTCTAATTTCAATTCAATGGTTGGAATAACTTGTCTTGACTCCATAGCAAACTCTGATTTCTTAACACCAGTAAGAGTAGTCAAATGAGCCACAATTTCGACTATCTCATCAACAATGTTAGTCATTCCAAAATATGAACCAATGGTAGCACATTTTTCAACTGTTGAAATCATTCTAGTCACCACACTGTCGTGAGTTGTCTCATCAAAGACAGCAACAACGGTAGATATAATGTAGTCGGAGACCTTCTTGAAAATAAGCTTATCGAACTGTAGAACATCCTCCAGCTCATTGTTGGATGACTCGTTGAGATCATCTTCACTTAATAATTTGCTTTCTTGTTCAGCGATTAGTGAATGCCAAATGGTTTCAAACCATTTCGAAGTGCCTTTATGTTCGTCAAGCATGACAATTTCCTTCTCTTTAATATTGTTGTAAATTTTCTCAGTGTACCAGGATGGGAAATCTTTTCCCTTGTAACAACCTCTCAAGTTTCTCTGGTAATCTTCTATAGTCATTGGTTTCTTCACGTTAGGATTGTGTAAATCGGTGTTTAACATAATAATAGAAAAGGCAAGAACAAATAATGCATCTTTATTAGGCTTCACGGCTGCGTCGTCGTCGTCATTGCTTGTACCAGGATCTGCAGTTTCTTCTATAGAGTCTTGACATTCAATGTATCTATCATTGAAAGCTTCAACAATTCGTTCAATTTGTTGTGCTTCACCGGGTAATCTGAAATTATTTAGTAGCATTCTCAACGCTTCATCGGGTCTTAAATTTTTGAAATCCAACAAGTTAACAAACTCTGTCAAGAGCTTAGAATTTGTAGATTTGGCTAGCAATTCACCTAATTTTTTCTTATCAATTCTTCCAGATTTTTCAAACAAAAATTTGGCCACCTCCACAACATCTTCCGTATCACATATGAATCCTTTCTGTTGCAGTAATTTGAGTCCCTCAGAAGGTTTTTCATTCCATTTTTTGGTGCATTCAATAAAGTCAGATTTCTGTATCTGTTGCAGAACCAATGAATTGGGCTTCACTAAGCTCAAATCAATGTTCATTTTTGTTGCTAATTTGATTCTTTCGTAGACGGCATCCACAAATGATAGCACACCCTCCATGGAAATTGGAGGCACATTAGTAGTGGTAAATAAAGTAACATCTGAAAATGACAAGCGGCATAAAATCTTTATCAATGTTTCAGTCAAATCAGATCTATCAAAGTCACAATCATAGGACTTGAACAGATTTATGAAGAAGTAAGGTGAACGAACCCACAAGACACTGATGGTTTCAAGTAGAATTTCCTTCACGGCGTGGGTCCTAGAAGTTTGAAATTCTTTACCTAACTCTTCAATCTCTTTCTCAGTCAACGGCAGCTCATTCTCGTACTGTCCATAAGAAGTACCCATCTTGAATACCTTCTCTTTTTTCTTCTCTAAATCATCGTCTAGCATACTAAAATCTGAAACGATAGCTTGGGTTATAGTAGTTAATATCAATTCTATTTGAATCTTCAAGTGATGACTCATATTAAGAGTTAAATTCAAGAATAATTTCATAGCCAGAGTCAGCAAATGTGGAGATTCGGTTGATTGGATCAGCAGGACTAAATGATGACAAGTCTTATCAGATATCAATTGAAATAGACTGGAGTGTCTGGGTAAAACACCACCAGAGACTTCCACAATAGTATTCAAGATATTCAAAGTCAGTATTCTTGAACTTTCCGTGAATCTGAATTGATTGTCTGGGGAAAGTATATCCACTGTATGATTCATATATTCTCTCATACAAGGAATTCCAAACGGAACTTGATCTTCTTCAGAAGTCAGAGTAGCATTTGGTACAAGGGTATCATTCTCTTGAAGTTTTTGTGAGCTTTCAGGTTGAACATCACCGTTTTGCGTAGGATTTTCGTCAACATCCAAACCACCATCACCTTCACCATTAGTTTCATGTATATTTTCTTCTACCTCGGAATACTTAGACTGGTCAGAATCTGTACCTCCAATTGTATCATTTGGTAAGCCAGATTTTGTATCAGTAGATGTCAATTCAACTTCCACGGTCTTTATATTATGGTTAATCTCTGTATCGACTTCAATATCCTTCAATTTCATGAATATTTTCTCAGTGATACCAATCAATGTTGTCTCAGCTGCACTTCTTAAAATGTCTCTTCTTCTTGTATTGATCGCCAAAGAAAAACAGGTGGACACCGCTTCATACATGGAATCGTCAGTCAGCATGTCACCCAATTTAGCAGATACAATCAGCTCTAGCAATTGGATAATCTTAATCAACAAAATATCGTCCTGAGTTTGATCAGCACCTTCGAATTTACAATGTGACAAAGCAGATATGATCTGGGATAAGCATTGATGTATATTGTCCTGGGAAGTATTGATGATGCCATACTTAATGAACTTTGATAGAGAGTTAACAGTAACGCCTGTGATATACCCAGTGGTGTTTGGTGATCTGATAAGAATTAAGAACGGTTGTAACAATGTCAATATATCAATCTCATCAATTGCTGAAATTTCACTCAACATTGATCGCAACTCGACAAAGCCACTTAGAAAATGATCATCATCTTTATGCTTGTTGGTATTTTTTAAAAACGTTGGCACTCGAGGAGTGCTGTCTTCGTCGGCAAATGGAGAATTATCTCTCATAAAATGAGAGCCAAGAAGAACAGATAAGGGACTTGATGAAGCTGCCTTTGCAGACTTCCTCATAACAGAGGTTATGAATGTGCATTCTTGTATCACGAATGATAGTGGGTCAATGGTGGATAGCTTATCCGCGTCGATCATCTAATCGTTGTTTAAACAAATGAACCCAAAGGATTGATATACCCTTTGCTGGATAATGTATCAGATATATGGAATAGTATGCGGAAAACAAAAGACCCCTGTTGATATAAATGTCTAAGGAAAGGGCGTCAAAAAAAAGAAAAACGAAGAATACCGCAAGGTATAAAGATACTATGTTTGATTCAAGAAAACGCTATGCTTTCGTACTGCTATAATGATAACGCAGGCTTGACTATTGGGAATATATTAGAGTTGATATCCTGGTAAGACTCTGCTCCCAATGAATGACAAGCTACTAGTTGGAACATTCACAACAACGTTCTCTTTCTTTGTAAAGAGACCAACCAACTAAACAACAAACTTACTGCTCGTGGATCGATCGATCGCCGTGTACGTTTAAACGAGAAAAGCCCTGTTACGTAATATTTTATGTACGCTGAGCGCGTGATTGATGTCACGTTTTTAATTTACTCTTATTTTCTGCCACATTCACTTGACTCTGTACAGCTATATACTCCCTTCTAGCTATATACTTCTAGTTCTAAAGCTCTTAAAAGCTCTCCACGATAACCCACTATCTTTTTCTAACCAAGGACTGAAAATATCAAAGTCATATTTTTCCAATTTTTCCAAATACGCAACTGTTGGCAACGCAGTCATGAAGGGCAAGTATAGAGAATCTGGTAATCCCTGTCTGAAACTCCATAATTGCTCATGCAATTCGACGTCGCCTGAATCTTGTACAGCTTCTCTAATAAGGTCTTCACGCAAGGATTTTAATTTCGCTCGTGCTGTCAATACGTGATCATTGGTAATTGTAGCCATATCAAATATTATATTCTTCAAGGCCTCTTTTGATTCAATGCTGCTCCCTTCACTGCCTCCAACGGGACCATTTTGTAAGACGAACTTCAGAATGTCTTCCTGCGAAGCTTTATGTTTGACCAGTAAATCTATAGGGATCACCAATACTCCATGTTTGGAAGCATAGTATCTTATAGCACGGATGAAAGAAGCAGCAGCTATAGCCTGTCCTATATGAGCCGAAATATCAGATATCATGTTTCTCGCAGCCTGTGATTTTTCATTAGGAAGACTCAACAACTTTATTGCAAAAGTAGAACTATCGGAGAGGCAAGGAGATAAGAAGGCAGATTGTATCAAGTAATTCATCTGAGAATATGTTCCTTCGCCGAATGAGCAAATGTCATCCATTGATTGAAATCCATGCTGAAGCGCATTGTTGTAAAAATGCTGGTGACTATCTACAATTTGTTTAAACATTTTGTGATCTAATTGAAATCCTTGCCATAGTGAATAATTGATCAGAGTAGTCACTGGTTCTCCTGTCGCTTGAATGTGACTTCTACCTGATGTGTCAGGGGCTGATATATCATAACCTTGGAATACCTTGCCAAGTTGATCTTTCCAAAATTCAAACTTCAAGTTCACAAGCTGTTTACTGGTATTGTGCTCACTGTTTGAAGTCATGCCTCCTCCTCCTAAATATAACTTGCGCAGTTCTATATTGAAGGCACGAATCGCTATCAATGGATCTCTCATCGTGACTGGGTATATCTCCAGAAGCAATTCCGATGATTTTTCGTATTTTCTGATAATCGTACTACAATCAATTCTAGCTCTTTCCACAGAACCATTGTGGTGTGCTTTTTCGTGTATTCCTGGATCAGCATTCCCATCCCGTATATTGTCTCGGAATATATCGATCACAGAGACTTGTACCTTGCAGGACACCGAAAAAGATCGTGATCTGTTTATCACTGCCTTCTTCACGAGTCCATTTGACTTTGGTACGATAAGCATTTCGTGATTTATTGAGAATTAAGTAATATGTGCCCGTTCTTTTGGATAACGATAATCTCTCTCTTGGTATGTTATCTAGCAAAAAACCGTAGATTATTTATCAGGTACGGAGAGAAAAGAGAATTCGATTTTCAGGCGCGGGGTAACAGTATCTCTATGATTACGTGATAATGATCCCGATAATGATAATTATATTGCACAGCCCGAGATGGAGAAAGAATTATTTTCGGTGTGTCTCTTGTTTTGCGTGGAAGGAAGAAAAGTGTGCAATCCGTCATTATTTTACTTACTGTCTTTGAAGTGTGTCAACGACTCCGTTGGTTCGATGGTCGACTGCAGTTAGTGCAGAGTACTGTTTATTTATTTAGATCCAGGAAACATGTCCACAGATAAGCATGTTTATTTTGACGTCACTATAGGGAAAGAAGAGATTGGACGAATTGTCATCCAGCTCTTCACAGCCTTAGCTCCAATTACAACTTCCAACATCCTTCAACTATGTCAAACTAAAGCTTACCAATCTACAGTCTTCCACAGAGTCATCAAAAATTTTATGATTCAAGCGGGTGATATAACTTACAGTACATTAGATGCAATCAACAGCAGCGACATTTATCCTCCTCCTGATGTAGGAAAAGGTGGTCGTTCCATTTACTCGAGCCCTGAGAATCCATTAGGTACGTTTAAAGACGAAAATTTGAATTATCCTATAGATAAAGCATTCTTAGCATGTATGGCCAACTTCTCGGAGCCAGATTCAAACACATCACAGTTCATCATCTCAACATTCCCTGCCCCTCATTTGAGTGGTAAGCATACTGTCTTTGGGAAGGTGACTAAGGGAAAATCTGTAGTCAGACAAATTGAGAAAGTCTCTGTGATGAGTAACAAGAACTCTGAGGGTAATTTAGCTTGGACACCAGTCAAGAATCAATTAGTAATTATTACTGACTGTGGTGAATGGAAAGAAGGTGATGACACGCCTTGTTATAATTCGTGTTATGATCCAATAGGTGGTGATCACTATGAAGAGTATCCTGATGATAACGAAATTGAAGAACTGGATTTAGAGAAAGGTGAACAAGCATACAGAATAACAAATATCATTAAGGAGTCAGGTTCGATGTTGTTCAAGCTGAAAAGACTAGGTGACGCGTTACTCAAGTATAAGAAAGCCTTACGTTACTGCAATGAGTTAATCCCAGACAAGGATTCCGATCTTGAATATCATGATAAGTTTTTGGACTTGAAGAAGAAAATTTATCTAAATCTTTCCTTAGTCTCTTTACAATTGCAAAATTATCAAGCTACAATTGACTATTGTGGTTTTTTGCTAGAGTTGGGTAAAGACATCAAGCTTAAGAACATTGACTCTAGCAAAGTGTTATTCCGTTTAGGAATGGCTTACGCAGGTTTGAAGAAATACGAAGAAGCTTTGGAATTTGTCAAAAATGCCTCCATGTTAAACCCTGGTGATGTGCGGGCTTTGAACGAAGTGAAATCACTAGAGAAACTAGTCAAGGAAAGCAAGAAATCCGAACAGGCCAAGTACGCCAAATTCTTTGGTTAGTTGGGTCATGAATATATATATATATATAGAAAAGAAATAGAAGTATAGGTATTCGTATGTAGTATCATTATTTACAAGTTCACACCATACCCCCTCCCCTACCCCATATTGTTTGTGATCTTGAGACAGACGCCTAAAACTGACTTCATTTTATTGGAATCTCAAATGTCAAATCTGAGATGCGAAGAGATCTGAAAATTTTGACTTTTCCTGGCTGATAAGGAAAAATAAAAGTTCTCTCTCTCTTTACATTGCAATCTTTCACCTCATTAAAGGTAAAACCAGTGTGTGAAACATATATAAAAGACACATATTGCAAGTATTGTTCCTGTCCATGTCTTAAGTCAATTTTTCCCCCTTTTCTTCAACGCCTCTCCCTCTCTCCCTCCCAAACCCAAACCCATTTATGCACTTCCTATTTCCAAGCGGACACTCTACCATTGCCATACACAATCATGGCTTCTCCTGAAGACAATAGTTTTAAACTTGAACAGCCACAAAATGATACTATAGATTCTCTTAGTATGAGTTTCTCGGATATGTTTTTTGGTGACTCTGATACACAACATCCTTTAGCAGAAACGTCACTCATGGACTTCTCAGTGAAGCCTTTCAAGTCTACACTCAGTGAAAGATTACGTACAAACTCATCTGTCCTACACCACGTATCAAAAGAATTATCAGCAGCATCCCAAGAACAACGGCAGCAACCAGCAAGAAGAAGATCAAGTTTACTTCGCCGTATGTCAGTGGGTAGTCAACACAGCAACAGTGAACTGAATTCCTTCCGACTAGAACTTGGGAATTCGGAAGATAAGATTGATGAAGAATGTTTAGTTTCACCATCAGACGGTTTTTATTCGTCTGATACAATTAGTAGCACTACTACTTCTGCAAGTATTGTTAGCGGAGCTACTAGTACGATACCTTCTTCTGTTCTACCACCCTGTGATGCCAACAAGTTACAAGTAAACGATTTTAAGAAAATCAAAGTTTTAGGCTTTGGTGCTTATGGCAAAGTCATTTTAGTGAAGAACATCAAAACTGGAGCTCTATTTGCACAAAAAGAACTGAAAAAAGCTTCTATTACAGTCAGCTCGAAAACGATAGAGAGAACAATGTCTGAGCGCACAATATTGTCACGTATCTCTGAGCATCCAAACATCGTCAAGCTATTTTACGCCTTGCATGATGATCACAAGCTATATCTTATTCTTGAATATATCCCAGGAGGAGAACTTTTCCAATACCTGGCCAAAGAACGTTTCCTTTGTGAACGTAGTGCATCTTTTTACGTAGCACAAATGTCGCTAGCTTTGAAATACTTGCACGATTTGGGAGTCGTGTATCGTGACCTAAAACCAGAGAATTGTTTGCTTGACCAAGAAGGATACTTGATCCTCACTGATTTTGGACTGGCCAAGGAACCAGCCGTTTCAGGTGATGCCGATCAACAACAACAAGCAGATGAAAACTGGTGTAATTCAATTATCGGAACGCCAGAATACTGTTCTCCTGAAGTTCTTCGTGGCGATGATTACGGAGTGAAAACTGATTGGTGGTCGTTAGGCTGTGTAATTTATGATTTGCTCACTGGTGCCCCACCATTTACAGGAAACAACCATAAGATTATCATGAATAAAATTTTGAAACAGAAGCATAAGAATCCTTCCCATCTTACAAATGACGCAAAAGATCTACTTAATAGGTTACTCAACAAAAACCCAAAGAAACGCTTGGACGTTGACAATAAATGGGATATCCTGTACAAGAAGCACCGTTTTTTCAGATATTATGACTGGGATGATCTGTATCATAGACGATGTGAACCTCCTATCACACCGAATGTTTCTGATCCTGAATTGGCAGAAAATTTCGATGGACAGTATACAGGAATGAAACTTTCTGAAATTGATCCAATTTCAATTCTCAAGGACACTGAGACTACTTCTTCTGAAAAAGATTGTTTTGATGGATTTTCTTACACTGCCAGCAAGAGTTATTTGGATGTCTATTTGAGCTGAGATCCATTAATTTAAGTTTTTTCAAGGCATCGCTTTTTGAGTCTTGGAAGTCTGTATAGTAAACCCGTTGTATATGTCCCTATCAAAGCACTACTCTCATTTATATAACTCACACATTAATTTTATAGTTCGAAAACAGTACAAGGTATTCCGACATCTAGCAACGCCTTTTCAGTTAATTCCCATGGAACACCAAACAGTCCAGCATTAATTTTTGGCATATTAACAACAAGTTCTTCATTCCGATTCGTACTTTCTATTAGTATAGACTTCACTCTCTCGTTCTCAATAGTATTAGGATTCTCTAGCTGGCTTCTCAAATCTTCCATAGCTAGTTTCGTATATTGGGAAATCTTGGCTGGTCCATCGCGACCCATAACACTAGTGAAAAGACAAACAACGATAACGTTCTCCCCGACGCCTTCAACAAAGCCCTTGTCCCGGTTAGTTATAGGAATCAGTAACGAAGTTCCCAAAAGCTCTGCAGGATTCTGTGCAAACTGAGCACAGTAGCTAGTATAGATTTTAAAAGCTGAAGGGAACTTACGTTTGAAGACAAGTGCCACTCCAGCACCCCAGTACCCTAAGCAATTACAAGCATGCGCTATAAGGATCGGTGATCTGGTGGGTGATGCTTTCGTTGTGATTTGAAACAAGTCACCTTTAACGTATTTGACCAAGGACATCTTTTGAATCTTTAGTGCTGGGGAGGCTGAAACGATAATGTTTATGGTTCTCCTATTAATATTATCTCTGTGAACTGAGAAAGTAATTCAAACGAGGTATCTGATCCTTTTAAATAAGCGACCGCAGGGCAGAGTTTTTGCTTTTTCTTGTCGTTGCCGCGGCTATTGTTCTCGCTGAAGTGAGTAATTTGGGGTGAAAATGTTAAAAAAAAGGGGCAGTTTAGAGAGAAGCCAGTTATACTCGAGAGATGAATCATACGATGTATCAGCAGTTTATGAAGCATCAACTATGAGTATCAATTCAGAACTCAATAGGAAGAGTTCAACTTGATAACAGAACAAATCAAGAAAGAATGCAGGTAAATTAAAATCCGGATTCGCTTTATATTATTAGATTTCAACTTTATGTTCCAAGCAGAAATCCATCTCTCTGCAAGTCCGGATGTGTGAGACTTCATACCTATTTGCTTGAGAGCTACTAGTTTCCGAAGCCAAGGTGGAACTGAAAAGCGTGGTGGGTTTACATATATCCAAGGGGTCGCAGATGGTCATGAACTGTTGGTTAATGGTTTCACTCATGACTTGCTGTTAGAGCACTGTTTTTAGAACTGTGGTATTCGGAAATACAAGATTTCATTGGAGCATTTATCACATGAAGTAACCCAAAAAATGGAAAGTAGGTTCCATCTATACTTTGGTGAGCTTCTATTTAACATGAAAAAAAAAGTCAGAAAGGGTATACGATTGTTGAAAAATAAAATACGGATGAGCGCCCATCGTTGATGAAAATACAGAGACACTTGAAGATCGGTCAGCGACAGCCAATCCAGCTACTAAGGAATCTGCTACATAACATTATGAGCTCTCTTCAAAGTTGAAAAAGTCATCGAAAGATATACTATCCCAAAATTGACAACGATTATCCAAATCATTGGACATAGTCTTTACCGAAATGATAAAATTTTAGTAACCTTCTCAGCGGCCTATGATATGTCGATTGCTGTCATATTATGTGCACCTTGTCAAAATAATACCAAAAAAGTGAGAATGTCATCGGAAAATTGGTTCACGCTTGCGCTAAGAAATTGAATGTTAGTGATACAATTATTAAAACGTGAGGAGTTAATTAGGATGGTACAGTTGAAAAACGTGTCCCCTCCTCTTCGTTCTTCATCTTATTTTTAAATCCCACTTCTTCTTATATTTACTATTGTATGGTCCTGTCATGGCTAGTTACCAAAAATACGGTCACTATATATTACTTATTACTTCATTAGTAATGCAAACACATATATACTGGATGTATTTGATTTATTAGATACTTGTCCATTTAAAAAAACTGCTCCAAAACATTAAAACTGTTTAGAGATGTGAACGTCCGCTGTGATTTCAGAAAGTTAGTATACAAACAACTTAACTGTCAGAGTCTATATTCTCGCCATTTTCAGCATAATAGTTACCACTTCCATTAAAATAGCTAACGTTTTCTTCGTTAACAATTGGTTTAACTTCGCGCCCTAGGTCATTATCTTCTAAAGCTTCCGTCTTCGGCTTCTGGAACGGGGCGCTACCTTCCTCATCGTCTAAACTTGGGCCTCCCTTCTCACTTTCCTCATCATCCAATATACCTTCCTGATAGTAATAGTACTGTTGCTGAGGCTGATTATAATGAACAGGAGCACTCCGTATGCCATGATCATGACTGGTAGAAGACATCTGGTGGGGCGGCACCACAGTAGAGTAATACTCGTTGACACCTTTTTGGAAGTAGCCTGGGTGGTACATTGCCTGTTGCTGCTGGAAATGGACTTGGTCACCATATGTCGAATTAGATTTCGAAAATTGGCCTGATCTGTTTTGATAAGGCAGTGGGGATGTGGGGACGACAACTTGAGTCAACGAGCCATTCGAAGTTTGGTGGTAGTACATCAATTGGCCATGTTGTTGCTGTATGTGTGGCACTGAGTATTGTTGATATTGTTGTTTGCTCTGGGATGGCAATTTCCTAGGCAATTTATTATTCAATGACCTTTGATGTGTTTGCTGTTGAGGCTGGTACTGATTTTGCAGTTGATCGTTATGATTGAAATAGTTAATAGAGCTGACAGATGACAATCTGGAGAGATCTTTGTAAGGTTTATTATTACTGAAATTCTTCTTAATTGGTTTTCTTGAGTCCTTGTATGTATTTTTGTGAACCTCTTCAGATGACGACATGAAGTAGGAGTCCAAACTAGAGATTTCATCTTTGCCTTCCGCATGCGATCTAGCCTTTAATAAACTTGAAGATGAGGTTGCAACTGTGGGAGAGCCAGACTCGTCTCCTTGGGCATAATCTTCCTCTTCAGCTTGTTGTTCTTCTAGGTTAGTGTCATTTTCCAGTATATCAATGTTCTCATTGTATTCTTCTTCGTCATTCAAATCAGCAAACGTGCTTGTAATCTCTTTACGTTTCTCTTCTAACGACTTGGACGTGATCCCTATGCTTTCGAAATCATTTGCGTTTTTGAGAACAGATTCTAGATGATCAACACTACTAAAAGATTGATTCGATGCATCATCATGTTGATCTTGTGTCTGGACAAGTCGCATTCTTTCTCTTCTCTTTCTGTTCTTGTTCTTCTTGCTTCTTTTTGACTTAGGAGGATTCGCACATCTATCTTTACCGAACGAAATTTTAAACTTTGAATATCTGTTTTGGAATGACTTGTGAATTATTTCAGATTTCTTACCGTTGAAATCATTCACGGCACTAATAGACGACGAAATATCTAAATAGTTAACAAAGGCACATTTGCCATCTTTGAAAAAGTTTATTTGTTCAATTTCGCCAAAAGCAGAAAAATCACGTCTCAAAATTTCTAAATCAGGAACAATACGAAGAGAATTTTCAGAAACTTTACTATTTGGATCTTGTTCATTATCGCATTCTTGATTTTCTGCTTTTTCGTCTTTTTTATCTTTTTCCTCATCGGTAGCCTCAACTGTATCTTCTTCATAGTCGTCTTTACTTGAGTCTTCATTATCAACAACACCGATATAGAGGTTTCTTGAGGCACCGCCCTCAACAGCAGCTGCAATGCTTCTCTTAAGTGGGCCAGAATGTTTTCCCCATCCAATTCTAACTCTCCTTGTATGTATGATAATACCATCACCAGTTCCATGAGCAAAGAACGTTGCAGCACTCAAGTAGTCAACGAAAGTTAACAAACAGCTGTGTCTATCATGAAACATCTTAAGAGACTCTAACAAGCCACCGCGAACAGCATTACAAACCTCTACAGTTGTGGTATCAGGATGTAGGTTTCCCAAATACACTGTTCTGTTGCCAATGTTTGACTGCTGTGGGGTTTCAAGGACGGCAGCCATTTGAGGGAAGGGATCCCAATTGGGGTATACTAAATAACTGTAAGGATCAAGCAATGGTTCAGTAATCGAGTTACCTGGTAGATACTGTTCAGAATGTTCTACCGCATGCCTTGAACTCGGCCTATATACCGTAGAGTTGGTATTCCGAGGTGAAGAAACTGATGTGGAAGAAGTTGAATAGACGTCGGCATATGATTGCTGGCTCAAATCCTCTTCCAATTCAAGATAGCTTCCTGAGTTGGTCGTAGTATCAGTGTATGCAGTGTCAAACAATGGCGGTCCTTGGCGAACGTTGGCTCTATCTCTACCGTAAAACACATTACAAGATGACAGGCAGGAATCACCTAATGTTATTTGTTCAACACACTTGATGGCAGAAAACAGTGATGCGAAATGAACAAAAGCTGCTCGTTTTTCAGGAATGTATTTGATGCTCTCTATGGTGCCAAAGTCTTCCAAATCTTCTTTAATCAATATTTTTGGAATATCTGGTGGGATGTTCCTTATACAGACCGATCTGGTAGCACCATTGTTCGTTATAGCCTTCTGTATCACTGGTAATAAAGGACTGGATTCATACGGTATTATTGCTAAATCTGGAGAATCTAAGACATGGGATAGTTCTTCCAAAATTGAGATCAATTGCTCAAAACAGGCGGATGCAGTCTTTATTTCGACAAATGATAGTATTATGCTCTTTGTAGTACTGTCTGCCTCTGGTGATTCGAAAATGCAGTTTTCAATGGGACCAAATTCTATGGCATCTACTAGATCCCTTAATGCGATATCAGGACGCAAATTGAGAAATTTTAATGATCTTGTGGTTATGCTTGCTGCTGTTGAAGAAGGGTTACTTAAGTCCCCAGTTGTTGACTCCGTTGCAACTTTCTCGTTCTTGCAGTCTTCTGTATTTGTTCCCAGGGTTGCTACAGTATCTTTCTTCTCGGTATCAATTGCGTTTTCGATAGTGTTGTCAAAAAGCTTGTTCATTTTAGTTAGACTAGCTTGATTCAACTTTGACTTCAAATTCTTAGAAAATGAGCTTCTTGAATTCGGGACAGTAAGTGGTACGTTTGATCTAGATGGTGAGTAACTATTCAAAGAAATGCTTGATTTACTCGTCGTAGAATACATACTCTGATCGTTAGAGTTATAATAAGGAGATTGTGGAGGTTGGTATCTTGAGAAGAATCTATCACCTATTGGACTTATAGGAGCTGGGGAAATGTGACCGTTGTTAATGACGGCGGGTGATTGAATGAATGGAGAACTGACTAACAACTGTCTTGGTAGCATTAGCTGAGTTCCCCCAGGATACTGGAACGTGTACGTTGGAGTTTGATTTAGGGCTTGACCAGATTGGAGTGTCATCGAAGGAGGATGTGGACGAAAGTGTCTTGGTGTTTGGGACTGTTGGCGGTAGTTTTGATCTTGCATTATTGGTTGAGGATTCATTGTCGAAATGTATGTATTAAAGTTTTATGATTGGGTGGATGAAGTAAAAAAAAAAAGAGAGATTTACAATCAGAAAAGAAAGAGAAAAAAAATATATTTGATGTCAGTCCTTGTTCTTGCAGCTTTCTGAAATGAGTGGAAGAGTTTTCTAATGTTTTGTTCTAGCCCTGTGATACGTCTAAATGATAGTTATAATATATAATAGTCTTTATCTTTGAACGAGGTACTACACGTTTATTAATTAATGAGTAAACGCGTCTTGAAGTAAGGATTTTGTTATATAGATAGAGAGCAGTGTCAACGAGTGATATGGTGATAAGAAAAACACAAATAGGAGAGAATTAGCGATTGAAGAGATGTGCAATCTAACACAAAGACTGTTCTTTGGAGAGAGTGGTCGCTGTAACGTCTAGTGATGAGAACTGTAAGCTATTTATTGTAGAGATGACTTCATTTATCAATACGTGAAGAGGAGTGGATAAAAAAAAATAGAACAATAAACGATGACATAGTTAAAAATTGTTAGTTCAAAATAATGACTCTGTCAGGCCAGAAAAATGGAATCTCTTTTTTTTATAATATGGAGGTGCAGGGTGAGAGAAAACGAAAGGCTTACAGATTTGGTAAGGTTAATTCTGCCTGGTTCTGTGTTCGCTAGACCGACCGCTTTCGCACGCTTTCTGGAATCATCTCCCGCCAGGGCCAGACCAGGCCAGAACAGACGCGAGTACCACAGAAAGTCTTCCGGTAGAGAAAAGAAAACAGATGATGCGCACCAAATAAAGTGTGTGGCACGTAAATGCAGACGCATAAAGTGCTAAAAGCATTGTCGGAGTGGGATGCAGACAAAACACAGTAAGGGACTACCAGCCCCTGTGTGCAAGCAATGTACGCGATAACTCACAGCGTGCCTCAAGTTGCCAGGCCGTACATTACCTTCTCTGCGGCAGGTCCGAGGGTAGGAAAGTGGTGAAAAAATGCGTGGTGGCGCGCGGTGGTTGGCGTACAGTCGCCACAGAAAACAACAGTGCATGGTACCTATCGCTAAACACGCAAAGATAGTGGGAGATAGAGTCAGGGGCAGTACAGAACATAACAGGACCAGACGTAATGCCCCTTGGTTCCAGAAGGAAAACCGACAGGTCAGCAAGTAACTGAACTACGCGTACGCATTTTCTCTATGCCAGACGATACCACCATTTGTAAGATACTTTAACAAAAGGCACTTAATAAATTATCTGACTCCTGATCAATTGCAAGGGGCAGATTTAACGACGACATGTTTTTGATCGGCATTGATAACAATGCTAACAGTACTAGTAATACCAGTGAATATACGTAGCGGCAATTTCATGGTGGTATAATACAGTACAATAGAACACGGAGCAATAAATAATAGCAATTACCCAACTGCCGACGGCTGTCTCCACTTTTTTTTCTCACCACCGGGAACTTTAATTGGCGGTGGTCAGCTTTCTTTGAATCTAGTCACTTGCGCACACACTTTACCTGGTGGATCTTAGTTCGTTGTCGCTTTAGGAGTGTCAATCCTCTGCAATACTATGGCATGGATATATATATATTTAGAGACATAATTCTTTGATATATTGACCTCTCAGGACTATATACACCTCCCTGTATACACAGCATAGCGCACAAACGTCTGTATGTTGTGTGTATACATGTCATGGCATTACAGGAGATTTGACACTCCCAAAGAGGCAACAATATCAGATCCACCAGGTAATGCACGCGTCGTCGAACCCTGGTGTGGAATCTGGAATCTGTTATTGCTTACTTCCATTCTTAATAAGGCACATAAATAGAAGAACCTCTCGAACATTTTTATACTTACGAGGCTGTATATTTTATGCGTGTGAGTGTATGTAACCTAACATATACAGTATTGTCTACTGCATTACTCATAGAATTTTTCACCTTTTGGACGGACACAAAGGAGAAATAGGATCTGCAAATCACCGATTTGCCACTACTCTACTGTTCCCCCTTTTAAATACCCTCTAGTTCGTTTTTTAGTCTGAAAAACTATCTCACTGGACTCGGCAATTCTATATGTAGATAAGTATATATTTTCTTGGTGTAAGTTACAAGCTATATATGAATAACATTGAACAGCACAACTAGACTCCTACAAAGCTGTTTTTAAAAGGAGTCTCTTGGTCATCCCCAAAAAGAAAGTTTGTGCTGGGTAATAGAGTGAGTGGTGGTTTCTCCTCGTAAATGCAGAAGAGATTCTGAATTTCGTATTCGTCCATAAAAATTCCCAAACCTAAAAAAAAAACGCATTGACGTGCGTACGTGTATACATTTTGAGCTGCCTATTAATTGTTGTGAGAAAAGCTTAACTCTTCGGGTTTCTTTAAACACCCTTGCATTGTGAGGTTCAGTTCCCACGCAACGTTGCTTTCGCAAATAAAACCAATGCCACCAACTACCAATTACAGCACCACCGCCACGTTTGACGTGTACATTCGCAAAGAGGAACAAGGTTTTCTTTCACACGTGGCACGAATATTGGATAGAGGAGTTGAAAGGTAAATAGTATAATTACCAGGAGTCTCCCATAGATCCTACAAATACTGGATGTGATATACTGCTTGCTTACTGCTACTTGTTCACTGCCAGTATTGAGTAGCAATTATTGCTTATAGGATAGATATATTTACTCTGCTAACAAATGGGCAGCGCTTGCCCTGATTGCACTGCCCACTGCCAATCACACGTCGTGTATGTAATTTTGTGATTACATAATTGCAACTTGCTGTCAGTTGCTAATGCTGTATATAACGTAATCTCCTAACCTTGTATTCTATTATCATTAGTTGGTAAGGCAAATCTTGAACATATATCAAGTTCAACAAATATCTGACCAAAATTCGTCTATACGATTACCAAGACAAAAAAATTCGTAAGTGGCATTCGCTAAAAATTGTTCATAATTATGATACATGTGTAGTTGTAGCAGCTTTGATCGTTTGTTAACAACTAACTGTGTATATATATCATTATAATTGATCCATTTCAAAGTTGCTTGTAAGTAACAGCAGATCTATGAGATTCAATTTGACTTGTGTTGATGGGTAACAGTCTAGAACGACAAGGACAGATACCTGTATCTGTCAATTGAGTACATAGCGAAGATAACAAACGTCATCAGCTCATGAATGTTAGGTATAAAACGAGCTGACGAAAGGTGGGATAGCTTTCCGTCTTACTCACTTACTTACTAAACTGCGATTCTACATAATTCTTTCAATTTTTCATAATTATAATGTTAAAACTATATTCTTAAAAGCATAAAAAGAAAAGGAAAGTTTCATTTATATAAAAAAACATAATGATAAAAACACCAGCTTTCCTTCATTTTAAACCTATTTTTTTCTTTAGAAAAAAAAGATTATAATTTTGACGTCTTTTAAGCAGAAGAAACTTCAGCAACATGTTGTAACAAGTCAACAACTCTGGTGGAGTAACCGAATTCGTTATCGTACCATGAGATTAACTTGACGAAGGTTGGAGTTAATAAGATACCAGCCTTAGCATCAAAGATAGATGATCTAGAGTCAGTTAAGAAATCAGTTGAGACAACGGCATCTTCAGTGTAACCCAGGATACCAGCTAATTCACCTTCAGAAGCCTTCTTGATAGCAGCAGAGATTTCTTCGTAAGTCGTAGCAGTCTTCAAGTTGACAGTCAAGTCAACAACGGAAACATCAGTGGTTGGGACTCTTAAAGACATACCAGTTAATTTACCAGCTAAAGCAGGTAAAACCTTACCGACAGCCTTAGCAGCACCAGTAGATGATGGGATAATGTTGTCAGAGGCGGTTCTACCACCTCTCCAGTCCTTGTGGGATGGACCATCAACGGTCTTTTGAGTAGCAGTGATGGAGTGGACAGTGGTCATCAAACCAGATTCGATTCCAAAGTTGTCGTTGATAACCTTAGCTAATGGAGCTAAACAGTTAGTGGTACATGAAGCGTTAGAAACAATATTCAAGTCCTTGGTGTATTCCTTTTCGTTAACACCAACAACAAACATTGGAGCGTCAGCAGATGGAGCAGTGATGATAACCTTTTCGGCACCAGCGTCAATGTGCTTTTGGGCACCTTCTAAAGTGGTGAAAACACCAGTAGAGTCAATAACGTAGGCAACGTTTTCCTTACCCCATGGGATGTTAGCTGGGTCTCTTTCTTGGAAAACTTCAATCTTCTTACCGTCAATGATCAAGTACTTTCCTTCTGAGGAGACTTCACCTTCGTATCTACCGTGGGTGGAGTCATACTTGAACATGTAAGCAGCGTAATCAGCACCAATGAAAGGATCGTTGACAGCAACAATGTTGATGTCCTTTCTTGAAAGAGCAACTCTTAAAACTAATCTACCGATTCTACCGAAACCGTTAATACCAACGTTGATAGCCATTGTGTGATAATTGTGAGTGATATGTAATATGTAATATGTAATTAAATACTGGATATATATGAATCTATAATCTCTGAGGAAAGAAAGAAAGAAAAAGAAAAAAATATGAAGACAAAAATGAGACGTGCAACTCAATTGAGTGAGAGAAAATATGAAAAGTGGACGAAGCAGCCTTTAAATATCGAAATGACGGATAACCTTAGTCAACTCTAATCTGATCTGATGCAAATAGAATGAATGGATGGATGGACTGATGTGGTGAGCTCACACACACATTCACACACACACACACACACACTCATACGTTCACACACTCACCCTACCTAACCCTACCCAGCCCGACCCGACCCAACGTGATTCTTCTCCGTTCCACCACCAGAGGTTATGCAGGAGGCGCGGGGTCGTGTCCCGGGCGCAAACTGGCTGGCTGTCTCCTGCCCTGGCGGTCTCCTCTCCTCCCGCCGCCACTGAGGGAATGACTTGGATCACTACTCCGGGCCAATGTTAACCAGCCAGTGAGTTGTGTGTGTGTGCAGCACAGCCATGGAACTTATGACCATGGCAAGTTGGCTGGTTGGGTTGATTGAGTGGTTTGCTGGTGGTTGTATGGAGTGAAAATGTATAAACGAAACGTATATATCACAGAAACACTACTACACTATGTCTAGCTGAATTGTGGCTGTAAATTGTTCATTATCTAAAGTGTTCGGATAGATTTGACTGAATTCCACTATGGATGTTGCTTCAATCACCCAGCTGCAATTAAAAACAGTCCTCCAAAAACACTTTAACGGTGCAGAGGTGTTGTTCCGATGTCCTTTCGCAGTATCGTATCACCCCACCCACTACGCCTTGCTGTCTGTCACCATGTACTTATATGCATGCTCACTTGATTTTAAGTATATACCGCCAGGTGGAAGGGATCCTTTGAATCGGTTCATAGCTAGCTATATCCCCGATACATAACACCGTGGAATTGCCCAAATATACATGTCTACATGGGGGTATATTTTTACATGTAGTAAAAAATATTGCTTTCTTATAATAGCTGAGAATTAATAGTTGTAGATTAGTGAGTGTGAATTTATTTACAATGTTTACCATCGTATATTAGAGATGCGTTTGAATGTATATATAAAAACCAGACTTTGACCATTAAATAATAATTCTCTTTAAGGGAGTAATTTGAGCCTTCAAAATCTGAAGGAGCAACATATTTTTAAGGATCCACCGTATACCCTCCGATAAACAGGTGCTTATTCTACTCCGAAAACAGGCGGGAATTCTTACAACGAAATGCCTCGTGCGAACAATTAACTAGGGAATGGTTGCAATATTCGAGACTGTACAGCATTCAACTATTGCATACGACGCTCATGTAAGCTACAGACACCTGAAGATTACCAAAACTCTTGTAATTAATTACAGGTGCATCTAATATGATGATTCTTGAGTGCTTAACAAAAATACTCAGATATTGAAAGCTAAATTAACAATTGTAAGTAATTCTCGAAAATAAATCTTCGTCTCAGGCAAATCAGCCTCAGCCCTATTTAAAGCCACCAGGTAACATATGTTACAAATGGGCCAGCGTAGCTAATGCCAGTCAAATTGTCACCTGTCAGGACTTTATAAGGCGATATACATATATTGTTGTGTAAAACGTCCCTTTCCAATCAACTGTTTCGGCTATTCAATAGGCGTTAATTGGTCGCACTTGAACTGATGCTGCGGGCATGAACACTTGTACAGGATTTCGAAAGTGGGCTGTTGTTTCGGCTTTCATCTCTATTACCTCTCTTTTATAACGGCATTATATTATTTATATTATGCTATATTTGCGGTGATTACGATTGATGGCAAAAAAACACTTTTTCTACTCTGAGCTGCATGTGCAACTACAAAGCAACTGATTATCCGCTTAATCTGACACTTTGAAGAGTTATTTTCACAGCCACTGTAATGAATCGGAGTTCAATTCTATGGAAAATCTCGGAAAATCTCCAGATTTGTTCCTCTGTTTAACTTTTCGCTTGTCCATTTCAGATTGACAATGTCGTTCTTTCGTCGGGATGGACGGAAGAGACAAACTAAAGGGAAGAAGGCATTGATCGAATGATATGTCTTTCCAGTATTCCGAGTGGACATTTGCCAGTATTGGCATCTTATTAGTTGCAAGCGACAGACACATTGTAAAACTGGGATGACTGTCCCGGAGATAAGTATCCACAAATGTCGTCGTCAGTCATGGCATGCACCTTAAACAATGTCCTTCGATTCACTATATCTATATATACACTTATTTTTAGGCAAGTCGTACTTTTCCTGAATCCAATTAATTCCAGCTTGTTAATATTCCATAAACAATTAATTATGTCTCGCTTCTGTTGGAAATCAGCTCGGTGACATATTTGGAGTCTCGAAGAGAATTGAGCTTCTTTAGCATGATCTCAAGTAAACTTACTCCAGATTTAATGAAGGTACCTCTACTAAGTTTTTCATCTTGGGTCATTTGAGTACCAACTATTGTTTTTGTGATACTTGATTGGACTAGTTTATCATAATTCCGTTTGTTAATACGCTGATGTCACAATTGACATTGCATCAAAGACACACTTGACATTTCCCATTCCAATAGAATTATTCAAATCGGCAATCTGGACCTTGTGTCTCTCACGCAGCATTTCTGCATTTTGATTTGTGAAGTAGAAAAGATGTGAGCTTTGGCCCACTGGTTCTCCAGAATATAGGAACTTACAGGGTTTATCCGTTACATCTTTTGAACATGTAAAACAGTACACAAACGACGTTGTTTCTTTAATCGACGCGACTAGGAATGTCGTCTTGCTTCGGAGATAACATTCGGAAGTTCAGGTGACGTTATGCGAATCAGACTTCAAGTCCAACACCAGGTTAATTCTCCACAATTAGTCAATTATAAAGGATAAGGTATAAGTGTAACTATTTTTTTTGATCTCTCTTCTAGCACAATAGATCATTTGCGTTAGCTTATAATTGCTGCATATCTGTACAAAATCAAAAAAAAACAGTTTGATTTTTTTTTCCAGGCTTTTTCAACAAAATAATACCTGAAATCTTAAAGACAATACAATGTCTCAAAAACTATCTTTAGCTTCAACTGGAATTCCGAAAGTCGGTTTCGGATCTGGTACTATCTATTACAAGTACGGCAACGATACTATCGATCAAAACCTAGTCTCAATTCTGACTAAAGCTTTAAAGGCCGGTTTCACACATCTAGACTCTGCCGAGGTGTACAACACCGATATTGAAAACACTGAAGCCATTAAAAAGTCAAAAATTCCGAGAGATCAAATCTGGTTAACAGACAAGTACTTTGCAGGGACAGGTGACTATACTGCTAGGTCAAAAGAGGCCAACCCTTATGAACACTTGAAAGCCGCTTTGAAAAGATTAAACACCTCATACGTTGATCTTTATTTGATCCATTCTCCATTTATCAAGACTGAGACCCATGGTTTCGATCTTGCTGGTGCTTGGAGATATTTAGAACAAGCCCAAAAGGAAGGCCTAGCTAGATATATCGGTGTTTCCAATTTCACTGTTGATGATTTGAAAATCGTGTTAGCTGAGTCTAAGAAAGAAGGAGGTGTTCCAGTTTCAGTAAATCAGATTGAATATAATGCATTCTTGCAAGATCAAACGCCTGGTGTTGTTGATTTTTGTAAAGAAAACGATATCTTGATAGAAGCTTACTCTCCATTAGGTCCTTTGTATAAAGGTGATTTGACTACTAGTGTAGGTAAAGAATTTGATTCATATTTGGATGAGTTAGTTGAAAAATATGATAAATCAAAGACTCAAATTTTGTTGAAGTGGGTTGATCAAAATGGTATTGTGCCAGTCACAACCACTTCAAAAGAAAGTAGAATTGCTGAAATTTTGGCTGCTTTCGATGGAACTTTTGAGTTGACTGAAGAAGAAGTTGCCGAGATCTCTAGAATTGGAAAGCAATATAAACCTGTCTTGAGGCAATATTGGAGACCAGAATACTCAAAGTTTGATTAAATTCTGTAAGTTCGATTTTAATGGCTTCTTTTTTGTCTTTTTGATTCTGTCTTTATCTTCTTCGCCTTTTTAGTTTCGTCTTTATTTTCATTGTTTTATTCATAATACTTAATTAAAGTTTTAGCTGGGATAATAATAAAGGCTTCACGTTAAAATTCTACAACCACAGTACATACAATTCAAAAAAGATAGTGAAGTAACAGTATATGGTATAAAGTAAAAGAAATAAATGGAACCTCACTCACACTCACACATCAGCAGATAGGACTAATCAATTAATTGTAGTCCATATCGATCAATGTTAACGGGACTAATTCCATCCAAACAACTTCTCACTGAACTCTCGCGGGCTATCACTGTTTTCCCTACTTGACGAGTAATCCATCATTTCAAAACTTCCTCCTCCATTACTTGAAGGTCTCTGATGATGTTGAAATTGAGGATGTTGCCCCTGTAACTGGTGTTGTTGTTGCTGCTGCTGCTGCTTCTGCTGGTGTTGATTTTGGTGTTGATGTTGATGTTGTTGGTGATTGTGGTGATTGTGGTGATGATTGTTATGGTAATGGACATCAGATCCTCGTTTCCTTATATTACCGTTTGAGTTTGGTGAGCTTCCGTGGTTGTTCATCGTGTTGGAGGATGAATTATCCCCAAATTCAAAGTCCAATAACGGGAGGCCTAATGATGCATCAACACCAAAATCATTCAACATCAGCAAGTCAGAGTAAGATTTAATAGTTTCGGCATGCGCTTGAGACTGAGGCTCTGTCTGCTGTAGAGGTAGTTGAAGCTGCTGTTGAGCAGTTAGTGATGGAGAAGTAAACTGGAATTGCTTGTGGTTTAAAAGACTTAACATGTCAGCTGTGGATGAAGATACTGGAACTTGCGGCTGCTGTTGTTTTTGTTGTACATATGATCCCATGTTATCCGGATTCCAATTCAGTAATGCTGGAGTAGGGGACTTGTATTGCTGGAATACTGGTTGAGTTCCAATGCCAGAATCTGATGAGATGTTGTTCTCTAGTTTGATATTTGAAGCGACTTGATTCTGAGCAGTTTGAGCTTGAGCTTGTGTTTGTGTTTGTGCTTGCGCTTGAGCAGCAGTCTGGGCCTGTTGTGCTTGAGCCTGGGCCTGAGCTTGAGCTGCCACTTGGGCTTGAATTGCTGGTTGCTTTCTCATTTGAGTCTGTAAAGTTTCAAAAGGTTGTTGCGAAGATGATGAAAATATATCATTAATTGCTACATCTTCCTCCATTTTCACTTTCGCCTCTGAAGGTAACGTCAACGGTTTCGACGACGAGATTGAAGTTCTCAGTGGAGTCCATAACCTCTTCTTCATTGAGCTGTCCTTCTTTGAAGCTTCAATCACAATACCTGGACTAACAATATCAGGGTTTGGAACAGTACCGTTGCTCAAAGATGATGATGATGATGATGAAGCTGTGGTGATATCGTTAGCTGAAGGAGGAGAGTTAGGCAAGTTAGGTTTTGGAGGAGACAGAATAGCCTCTATAGCTCCTTCCAAATGAGTTACACAGTTGTCCGAGAGACAGCCTAATAATCCAATCTCGGTCTCATATTTCAAATCATTGATAACCGAAGCAAGTAAGCCTTTTGACTCTTGGAACAACGCACCACCTCTAGTGTACTCCAATGAACCTTTAGCAGCAAGCAATGCAAAACGAGCTTTCTGGCGAGTAGTATTCATTGGAAGTGGAAGATAGTAGAAATTATATTTAGGTGCCGTTAACAATCTTGTGATCGTCAACAGAGCAGTAGCAGAATGTTGGATTGTAATGTATGAAGCCGAGTTTTTCGAATTTGTTGACTCGGTAGCCATTAAAGGCATATATATTAACGCTTTTGCTTGATAGTAAAGGTACAATAATGTTAATTGAGTTTCCGTTAGTTTTTCAAAATCGCTATTCTTGAAATTCCCATTGACGTCAACATCGATATCAATGATGCTCGACGATAACTCACGTCTCCAAGAATCCAACATGTCTTCCAAGATTAACGAAGTGGATTCATCCATGTTCGTTTTCTTCCAATTTTTTCTACTATCGTGATTGTTACTGTTGCTTCTTCGGAAAATAGTATCCACTATTGATCCAAGCACTTTAGCATATCTCATAACACTTAAAGCAGAATCTCTCACTTTACCTACTAATGATAACTGAGTGTTATTGAAAGTGATCAGATTGATTTTCTCAGTTTCGTCGCTCTCTTTCTCTGACTCTGACAAAGTAGAAGAGGAAGGTAACGCGCATTCAATCTCGTAATCTTTGAGAAGTCGAGGAACACCCAATATTAAAGCGCTGAATGAATCTAATGTGTAAATACACCAGAACAAGATACGTCTTTCACCTTGTTGCAATTTTGAAACATTTGAACCACTTGAACCAAGAACCGCAGATGGACATCTATGCAATCTTAATTGTTGAGACATTGTTACCATTTTACCACGCAATTCATAACTGGTATTCAAATCTCCAGTGGTCAAACAGAACAACAACTCCATCGTGGTTAATTGCAAAGATGGAATTGAGCAGATAGAGTTTAGATTAGATTGAATAAATTGCTTGATCAAGTGGTCGTAAAATTGTAGAATCTCAGTATTACTCGAGCTCCTGTCTTTCTTATTATTGTTCATATTATTTCTTTCTTGACTTAACATCACTAAAGTTGTAATAATAATTAACATCTCACCAAATTTTTCTAATCCGTACATGGAAGCATCAACAAAATTCTGCTCTCTGCTCTTATTAAACTTCATATAATTGTTCATAAAGATGGATTTATTCAAAACCGGTATCGTTGTATTCCAAGTTTCAAAAAAAATGGTGATACACAAGTCCAGGTTCATGTGATTAGGAAGATTCAAATTCTGGAAAAATTGTACTGACTCCTGTTGTGTCAATCCATTAAAATTGATAGTTTTGAAACTTATTGGGAACTGATTATATCTATCCTGTTCATTATAAGCCTCTTTCAATAATGCTATCGAACGAGCTGTCAAGAAGGGAGCCTTTGAATTGAAACCATGTACAGATACAATTTTTGCAAGCAACGTAGGAATGAACAATGTCTCTTCAGTGGATCTTGGGATTGCAGTGGCGATAAGATTAGCTAAATTTAAAAAATTCTTGGTTCTAAGTTTATTTTGTAAGGAAACTGCAGCAGCAGCACCTGGAGCATTCACTTGTTCGAATGAATTATAACCATATCTATTACGTAAATCGTCTGCATTTCTTGTGTAATGGAAATTATCGGAATAAGAAGCTGAGTATAATGAAGTGTCATCATCGCTTAATTCTCCTCCATCAATGTCAACAGAACCGGCAATCGACACAGGACGATTATGCACTGCATGAGGGAAATTACCACAGTTGCAAGTTTCATCATGAAGATGCTCTTCAACTGACTTTATTCCTTTTTCCTGGTTCAACATATTTAAATTCTCGTGATTCAATTGAAATTGTTTAGGTTCGGAGATAATACCCGGTTGTGAATCGTTTAACGATTGTTTCGTATCTGACAATCGTCCACCAGATTCGTGGGTAGGGGATAGTTGCGTCTTTTGTTGCTGTTGCTGTTGCTGTTGCTGATTTTGTTGCTCTTTAAGACTAAGCAACTTGTTTAGTTTTTTGTTTTGGAACTCGAGTTCACGAACACGTTCTTCTAAAGACTCCGTATAACCTCTCGGAAACGCCTTTCTAGCCAATTTATCAGTGAAGATACATTCCAAACCAACCGCTTTACAATTGATACATTGTTTCTTATTTTCTGGGTCTATCTCATGCGAGTGGGAATGTCCAGCATTTTGTAAATTTGTATCATCTTCGTCATCATCGTCATCATAGAAACAACGAATCTTTTTCTTCCTACATCTATCACATGCGACTGAAACTCTTGTGGTATTTGATCCTGGAGCTTTAATGGTCTTAGACTTGGAATTGGAGTTGGAGTCATTGGGAGGTGGAGACTTGCTTGAACTCTCAGTAGATGGAGTCATGGTAGTGGGTTATTGTCGTTAGAAGTACGAGAGTGAATTGATTATATTATCTTGTAGCGTGACGAACCTAAGGAGAGATAAAGGAAAAGGAAAAAAAGCCGACAGTTGTGATAAAATGGGAGAGACCGTTTGCAGAAGATATAAACGATACAGGTATATTATTCAGATATATTATATAGAGATAGCTGAAACGTCTAATTGGATTGTTGATAGGTGTTTAGAACGATGGGCTATAGATAGTAAAGAAAAAAAAAAAAGAAAGCTATTCAAAGAAAGATCACCTGTGAGGCACAAACAAAGCAAGCATTTCCTGTACAGGGCATGGGGTACATTTTTTACTCATTCGAAATGGCCGTTTATTTTTTTTTCGTTTGCACGTCTCTGCCAATGGACTGCGGAGAGCGTGATCGTGTGCACGCGAAGCGAGAGTGTTTATTTGTTTCCCCAGACTCTCATTCACAGGGGCCCGCGGCAAAACGCACGGCGGAGACCCCATAATTTGCATAAGTCAGGGTGTGGGTGGGTCTTTGTTTTCTGTTTGTTCAGATAACCTAACCTCGATGGTAAATTAGAGACCAGAACAACCGATACATAATAATGTACAATATGAGAATGACATGCTGATGTTTTGAGTTTGATATTTATATTCCCAACAAATTTCCCACGTAGTATATTTTCAGGAAATCGGAACACCTCACGTCTACTGTGGATCCTGCAGGCAATGTATGACTCACTACATTTCTAGGATAGGCATAGATATATATCAAACAATATTGATGAATCTTTGATTAAGAGAGCCCCGGCTTCCCAGACATAGAAACATGATCTAAGACTAGCAATCTTGATCAGTGGGGGTATTGGAAGACGGTATTACAGATTGCGCAAGATACACTAACATCAGCACCTATATCTAATATAGGCAGGTCAGATTACCACATACAGTACATGCTTCCAAAAACTAATGAATCGCCGGGGCTTTGGACCATCAACGGGGCAATGATTGGAATTGTGCCAGAACAACTCCTACCTCTACTTGCGCATATAATCACTTCAATTACAGCCAGACTCCATGATATATAACAGAGTCCTTCGGTGTCATATATATACAAACAAATACTTTTTTTTCACTCCAGTGGCATGAGTAGAACAGGTAAACAGCTTCTTGGAGTCTGAGCTGGTTTGTATATGTAAGTCGGAGTGCCCTCTGGTATCATATCATTGCAACAATAAGGAAAGGCCCAAAGGATGAACGGAAAAGAGAAGAGAACTCACTGGTTGGTGCAAGGATTCATAGCATGGTAAATGGTCTGTTCTGGTCGATCGACGGTACGAAGATGTTTATTTGATTATGTAATGAGATCTTGTTTTTCTGTCCTTTTGTTTGTCGTGTCTGAACAGACAACAAATTTTTCCATTCATACTCATGTTTCTGATTTTTGGCTCTTGTTGAAATTTTTTTGTTTTCTCTTCTCCTATAAATTTGGCTCTTCTTCGTTTTCTCATTATTTTATCTACACAATTGTTTTTCTTTCTCCTTCACTCGAGACAGTTACCAATTACGTTATTTGCCTTGTTTAATCAGGTATCTATTGGCATAATTGTATCGTCAAGTGAGATCTGTGGGCTATAGTTGTTATAAATACGAAAAGTTCAGGTGACCTTTTCGCCTGCCTTTATAAAAACTAGAAGTCCCAGGCTACCCACACAACTCCACGTTCCAAGTGTTCTTGAGTTTGAGATAGTCTCCACAGTGCATTGATATGTATGACTGGTTTCTTTCGTTCTTGGTCATGTCCCCTTTTTATGTATTGCATTATTATGATGATAAAAGTATTTCAACGAATTTCTTCAACTGAACTTCTATGTGGATAACCCTTTACTTTGACAGAGCTTTTTAACCCTGATAAATAATGCATACTTAAATATTGGATATGACCATGAGTCTGAGACATTCATCAACATCGACTGAGTTGCTGATTTTGTGGGATGTGTGGTCAGGAGAAGCTTTTATGTATATAGCTTCAGTAATAAGCCTTTTCGGTATATCTAAGATTGTAATGATTCCTTCTTATTGTCCCTAGGTTGTCTTGTTACTACTGAACTGCTTATAAGAGTTGGACCGGTTCTACCTATCGTCTTTAAAGGTCGATTTGAACTACTTGATTCCGTGCCCCCAGCAGACTCTCTAAACTGCTTTCCTGCCTACTCTCGACACTTGAGCGTTCTTGTTATTCTCTCACGTATTTGCCCGTACAAAGCCAACTCCGCAATGTACGGAGACGTAACACAGTATAGTATACTATAGTATAGTGTAGCATCTCACACACTCTTACTTGAAGGCTGTGTACTCTTTGCGACAGAAGATGTAACTTCATTATGTAATACAGCGCCACTTTCACTTTGGCAATTTGCCACTCGTTTATCTTCTCCAGCCTCTAATATTTTCTACTGTCTTAAAAAAGAATAATAGTTCTTCAGAATCATAGTTTTCAAGATAAACCAGGCACCTACTGTTTGAATCAATTTACGATTCTATAGGGTTGACCCCTTAGTTCCAGGCATACAACGACATCAAATATAAAATTAGACATGTCATCTGTAGAATATAACAATCAAACGACCCCTGCCGTCTGCACGGCTTGTCTCGGTACCAACCCATACGTAGAAATGATTAGAGAAAGAAACGGCTTAGAGTGCAAATTATGTACTAGACCGTTCACGGTGTTCAAGTGGTCCCCAGTGAGAGGTCGTACCGGATCAAACGCGTTCAAGAAAACAGTCATATGTTTGACCTGTGCAAGAGCGAAGAACTGTTGTCAGTCATGTATGCTAGATTTGAATTTTGGGATCGATTTGATTACAAGAGACCAGTTAATAAAGTTGGCCTCCGGCAAAGTCGGTGGAACAAAGAGTATCGCTGATACGAATTCGATAGGAACAAGTGATCCTCAGAATCAGGTTATGAAGATGTATAAGGCTACACAACTTGAGAGGAAATATACTACGGAAGGCGAGGCAGGGATTGAACATGAAGACAGGAAAATACAGAAGGCTAAGGAGTTACTTTCCGGGATCACTCAGCTAGCTGAAGAGAAAACTCAAAAAAAGCAAGAACATTTACAGAAGAGGAGTGTTAAGGGCTACGATGATAAGAATAAAACTATTTACGGTAATGAAAAACTTTCCAGTGCTGATCTGCTGAGGCTCTGTAAGAATCTTCCATTTAATGGAACTTTGTCAGTTCCACCTTCTAGTGCTAAGATTAAATCATTTTTCATATTCGGTATCAACGATCAAATATCTGACTATCTAATCAAAGAGAAATTGAATGATTTGTTAGGAGAACTAAGAGGATCAACAAAGAAGGTGGAATCCCTATGGATAAATCATAAAGGAAGGTATGGGTTCGTTGAATTCGCCAACAGGTCGACTGCTGAACAACTAGCCAGCATACTCGTTCAACAACAAAGACGACAACCGAAAAAAGACATTGAAAATACAGAAAGATACAAGTGGCCTTGCTTGTTACTCATCAACAAGTGTCCTATCAGGATATGCTGGGCTGGTAAAAATATGCACAATGAAGATAGATCAGCCACCGAGACGGCAAAAATTAGACTCATTGTTAAGAAACAAATGATCAAGTACGCTGAAAAGGATCAAGGTGCCCAAGGTACGAGTGGTGGCAAAAATCCTAGTAAAAGACCATTAAATGATGCCGTCGGTGACAAGAGTGTAAAGAAAATCAAAAGTAAACCTTTGCCTCCACCCCCAGGGAAGATTATACAGTATAAATCGATGAAAACAGATTATGAATTATAATTATTACTTTGCATAGTTATCCTTTTTATATGTAATAATGTGATTATGCACCGTTTTGGTATCTAAATTTTAGATAGTCAAGATTAATTTGCGCTACCAGTCTAAACTAAAATCCCATAATACTCACATCTTTTGTATCTTTTAGCTAGTGATTCCCATTGGACAATAAACCTATCTGCAATAGGTAGCAACAGTATCCCAGTCAAGCTTAACGCGTTCACTCTAGCTAAACTTTCCACATAAACAATTTTAGTATTACAAAGGCCAAATACTTTCAAAATGAATAATGTGTAGGCGATAGGAACAGCAGTTCCCGGCCCATTAAGTAATAGCAAATCTGGGTATAATGATGATGCTCTTGAAAATGCTAATGTGTAGATTGTTATCACAGTACTGTGCAATGTTCGGAAAACTGCAGATATGGCGCCCTCTCCTATAAGCCTGGCTCTAGGAATCACAGTATATGACACTTTATTGTTGTAGCTGTCCTTATGGGCGTTTGGTTGATCTTGTTCTTGTTCAAATTTTTGAATGGCTATCACCGAAGATTTGTCCCCTGAAGAGACTATATACTGTCTTTCTAAATTAGTTAAGTTCTCAAATTGTGACAAAATGCGGATCATTTCCCCAGTATGACCTCCTGATCCAAGTAGGATCATTGTTTTTATTCTTTTCTTCAATGACAAAGTAAACAAAGGTTGGCTCGAAATGTTATCATAATTGCATGCTGGAAGAATCCAGACGACTCTTAGTATAAAGATCGTCAAAGGGATTACAATCAAAGCTGTGGTAAAGGTGAAGGTGGATTCATTCATTATTAAATGCAATTGAACGAAAAGGCTAGAGGACAGACGGCTAGCGTTTCTTCATGGAGGTTTTACCCTCTCAGGTGTATTAACTAAAGCAAATGTATTTAGAGGAACACTATTAAACTCAGCAGCTTCAGTTTTCTCTGTAATCTGCGATCTGCGATCTGTGCGCGCGCAGGCAGGCCCATAAAGAGCTATCAATCAGCACTTTGAGAGTCTGAATTGGTGGCAACGGTTGGTGAAGAATCATTGATCATACTTCAAACATATATTTATATAGAGACAATTAGTGGTAATATAAAGACTTTTCATTGCTGATTGAATAATATACTTCGGCACTAGGAAAAAACAGACTTAGTTCAGGCCATCCACAAACAGAAATCACTTGATTTCGCCCTCAATCTTTTTGATTTATTCACTCATTGTGTCTTCAATAACAAGCATAGAAAGCGTAAAAGTACAGTTAAGAACGGAAAATTCCATTCAGTATGGCATCGTATGCTGATGAACATAATACAGAAGAGTCCAGAACTTCGACGCCATCTGATGATGTGCAACGGCAACAACAGCAGCAACAGCGCCAGCACCAGCCTTCAGACCAGTTCTCAGAAGAAAGGTATCAAGCATTTTTGGAACAATTCATGTCAGAGTCCAGAAGTCCATTAATCAGAGATATCAATGCTTTCACCACCGCTAACATACCAGCTGCAGCAGCAGGTGAAAACCGTTTACCTGTTGAAGAATTAATTTTTCGTGCAGCTAGTCTATTTGGAAATCCAGACAACCTTGTCACGGACCTGGATAGTGGGAAACAAAAGGGGGTTGACGATGCGTTTTTAGATACATTAGAAAGAGTTCCAATTAAAAAAATTGCTGAAGATAAATGTTGTCCTATCTGTACTAACGAATTTCACTCTGAGAAATATCCACTTGTTGTGGAGTTACCTTGCAATTTAAAGCACTATTTTGATTTAGATTGTATATCTTCTTGGTTGAAAGTCAGCACAACTTGTCCGTTGTGTAGAATTGATGTGACTGTGGGAAAGAAGAAAGAAATTATCGTCGATAGTGAAGAAGAAGAGGAAGGTTGGGACATGTACGGGTAGGTATTCGGATTGGATTAATCAGTTCCAATATTAACTTTCATGAATAAATGAGTTTGATATTTATTTGTTTTCAGTTCTTTATATACAGTTATTTAGGTTGTTTGGTTCAACTAATCGATTTACCATTCTTATTCTTTATAGTATCAGAATTTGAACTGGTACATTTAGAACTTAATTCGGAGTAACACCTTCAAGGACTTCAGTAAGCTTGATATTCATATCTCCATTATTCAAATGAGAACTATCGTAAAAAGTTAACGCTTTTTATTCCAGAGATGTAGCAATAAATTTAATACATAACTAGTTAACGACAGCCTTTGCCTTAACTTCCTCAATCTCCTTTGCAGTCATGTGTTTCGTGAACATTGGATCCTCCAATAATTCCAACACTCTTTGAGCAACAGCACTTTGTTTCTCTTTACTCAATGAGCTAACAGTACTTGACAAATCTGCCAACTCACTAGCTTCACCATTGCCTAGAGATTTCATTCCTTCAGAGATACTTAAAGGTTCTTGGGTATATATGTGACATTTGACACCAACACCCCAAACAGAATCTTTACTAATGACACTTAACCACATATCAATCACTTCAGGGTTAGCATCCCAAATTCTAATCAGTTTTGAATGGGTTCTTCTTTCAAAATTCTCCTTGGATTTAGCATTAACGAATGGAGACCTGTTAACAGTCCATCTTTCTCTTCTAACAGGTAATGGTTTTGGTCCTGTAGCAGGCATCCCTAAGTAATAGGCAGCTCTCAAAGCAAAATCGCAAAAAAAATCCATGTTTCTGGAATCAAAACATCTAAAGGTGACTTCAGCTTTCAAATGGCCATGCACAATATCATGTTTCAGTGGAGCATAATAGTTTAATTCTGTATTAATCGGCATTGGTTTATCGATACCTGGCACGATGGTTTCTTCTGTAGTTGTTTGTGGATCATATCTATAAAAAGTGTTTATCAGGCTTGCCTTCGCCTCCGTAGATGCATCAACTTTCGGTGTATGTTGTGTGGATAGTTTCAAGCTGGCAAGTTTTTCAAGTTCTTTGTCTATGTCAGTCACTGCATTGTTTAGAAGTAGAATCGAACGAGAGAATTGTCTTTTCGAGGAGAAAGGGACAAATATCCTCACTTGGCTCTTAAGTCCTAATTTTAGCATTCTAACTTATATTCCTCTGTGTACGATGTTGGGTGCTTCAAGTAGTGAGGCATGGCATTCGAGCATGTATATAGCTTTCGTGGATCGTTTTAATGTCCCTTGTTTAGATCTAGTGGAGTACATAGAGCTGAGTAGTGCTCTTCTCACATTCGTCCAACGTCAAAAAAAATTGAAAAAAGAAAGCTTTTCACATCCTGTAAATTGGCAGATTGTGAAAAAAAAGAAGAATATTTTGCTTGTGTTTTCGTACCTGATAAAAAAGATAGAAATGAAATGCTTTTATCAGAAACCTCGATAGTGCTCCATGATACTAGAGCTGCCTGTCAGGTAAGGTGACAACAGAATATAGTTATATTAATGGGTAAGAGCAGTAAGGATAAAAGAGATTTGTACTATAGAAAGGCCAAAGAACAAGGCTGGAGAGCTAGGTCAGCGTTTAAATTGCTTCAATTGAACGAACAGTTTGGACTTTTCAACAATGTGTCCCGTGTAGTGGATCTATGTGCTGCTCCTGGATCATGGTCCCAAGTGCTGAGTCAAGAAATATTTGACAAGAATACGAATGATAACAACGAAGACAAAAAAATCGTAGCTGTCGATTTACAGCCCATGTCACCAATAGAAAACGTTATCACTTTGCAGGCAGATATCACACATCCTAGAACTTTGGAACGTATTCTCGATATTTTTGAAGGCAATAAGGCGGACTTTGTCTGTTCTGACGGTGCACCGGACGTGACGGGTCTACATGATTTGGATGAATATATTCAAGGACAGTTGATATTAAGTGCTTTACAATTAGCTACGTGTATTTTGAAAGAAGGTGGTACCTTTGTAGCAAAGATTTTCAGAGGTAGAGATATCGATTTGTTATACAGTCAATTGGGATACTTATTTGATAAGGTGGTATGCGCTAAGCCAAGGTCATCAAGAGGTACCTCTTTAGAGTCATTTATTGTCTGTATCGGATATCGTTCAAGAGAAGGCTGGGAACCAACTTTAAAACCAGAATTATCCACCGAAGAGTTCTTCCAAGAAATGAATATCGGAAGAAACAGATTAAGTACGACGTTGGAAGTTGATTTAGAAGAAAGAAAAGTTGCACCATTTATTGCATGTGGAGATTTGGAGAGCAGTTATGATTCTGATGCTACGTATAGTTTGGAGAAAGATGTCCAGAGGATCAGTTTGGACCCAGTGCAGAGTCCTACCGCTCCTCCTTATAAGAAAGCATTAGAGTTGAAGAGACAAGGTGGCTTGAAGATTATCAAGTAACTTCTTTTTGTTAGCACATGTGTGTGTGTTTTTTTATTTCTTTGTAGAATAGTATATAGCTAATTGTTAATGTTATAAATCTTCGGAAACAATATTTGGAGACGGTTCAGAAATTTATTGTAGATTTGGGTATAAAACTATTCACTACTCGGACACTGCTAGAAAATGTTGTTCCTTGAAGGATCAGCAAGGGAAAAAAAATCATTGAGCATTGGCGCTCGAAGAACTTGTTTGGATACCTTAGCTTATTGAACCAAATTTTGTGGAGAACCATCAAATTCAGTCAAAAGAACTTCGTCTGTTCAGTTCTTATGTGAAACACTTGCGTCTTCATCCTTTAACACAGGGTTTAAGTTTACTTACAATTTGAAATTTTCGTATTTGTGAGTCATACTGAACAACTCTAGGATCTTTAGCTGAATATTGTTGGGTTGTTTGGTATGAGCTTATATTAATTTTCCAATAGCATAACCATGATTATTTGGAACACATAAATGAAGGTTCAATTTTGCATCTATAACAGTCATAAATAGCTTGAACAGTTAATTTTAGAGAGTTTTCGATTGTGAACAAAATGACTCTTCTTTCAGCATCAATTTCCTTGGTAGCAAAAAAAACAATGGTACTGGTAGCGCAACCTCTCGCAAAACTAATATAACGTTTATTGCACTCCAGAGATGTCAGCTACTTCGTCAGAGAATGGGTTTCACTGATGTCAAAACCGAAACTCTCAGTTTCAGAAACAATGACTCCACCTGACCTAATGAAGGTAAAAATTCTCTTCGATGACGTTTTAAGAGGCTTCTTCCAATAGAGATTGTACTAGCATGTAATGGTTTGGAGATGCATAAAGTTTTACAGGCGAGGGTGTCTTCAATAATTAAACAAAAGTGCCAATTAGTTTTGCTAACAATACTTGCATTTTATTACCTAGTTATGTGGCTGCTCTTATCGTGGAACTATCCTAATGAAAATCAACAATATTCTCAGTTAAGTAATGGCGGGAGAAAGAGCCAGAATTAAAATCCGATTGCAAACCCCCAATTAATAGTTACTTTATTCATTATATTATATATTGATTTAATATATTTTTATAAGTACTACGTCTCCAAATTCAACAGTGTTCTTAATGTCAGACTTGGGTAAGACAGCTACATATATATATCACTGAATATTGGACTATCTTCAGAGATTTCACACTTCCCCATAGGAGCAGCAAAAAGTGAGAATTGAGTAACATCAGCCAATTTGAAAACGACAATATTCGCTTCCTCTCTTATTGCACAGGCATCAACCAAAAAGAAATTGGATTATTTGCTTCATTTGTTAAAAGAAACGATTGCTTGTAAAATTCAGTCTTATTTTCATTGTAGTTTGGTGTAATGATAAGTCTAGGAAGCACGCAGGATCGGTTATTTTAACCAAATCCGATGAAAAAGCAATGTGACAGGACTCTTGAAAACGTAGGCATCTTTTACATTATCACTGAAATTAAACAGAAGCAGTATGAATAGCATCAACAGTGATTATTGAGAACGAAATTTTGTCAGTAATTTTTTTGAAAACATTATCCCATCATTCAATCTGTGAAGCACCAATTATTTCTTCTCAGAGCGGTCTGTTGGGCGAGCTCCAACAACGTTATCTGAAAATAATTCAACAACACCATTGGCTATAGATGACTTACAAATCCTAAAAACAGTGACTCGACAAGTCAGATCTTTAGCCCTATTGTAGCCATCAGTGGAAGAATAAACATTCAGTCTGCTGGCATTACTGGCCCATAATAAACCTTCCATTTTGTCAATGTGGCCAAGTAAGGTTAAGTTAAATGTTGTAGTTTTCTGTGATATTCGTACCTGGTACTCGTTGCATACAGTATCATTATAGTAGCTAATTATTATGATATTTCTTATTCATTAATGCAAGCTTCAAATCTTGGAATATCAAGATTGAAGAGAACTGAAAAAGATGTTTAGATCATAATGACCAAAAGCGAAACTTCAAGATGATAGTTAACGGTAAGATAGACGTCTGGAGCCTGGGTTTACAACAGTGGAAGCTATTTTTCTTTTTTTCTGGGATCACTCGATAAAACCTAAAACAGCATCACTTTAGAGATCGCTTCGTTTCGTAGGTCTGACATAATGATGCCAGTCATCACACCATGTCACAGTTAGCTACTCTGATTCCTTACCTCCAAAACTCTTCAACAAGAAAGAAAAAGGACATAATGATTACTCTTTAGCGCCGGAAAAATGAGGAAAAACTCTCCTGTATGGTGAGTGCCGAATGTTATCCAAGTCTCTCCCCGACACCCCCTTTTCCGAATCATATGTGTGTCATGCCAAATTAGGCTATTGTACCAATTTATTGTTGACATATGGATCTTTCCAGCAGAAGTAACACCACAATATTCCATTGGAGTTGTGTCTTGGTAAGAGACCGGCTCACAACTAAGTTTGAAACAGAAAGCAATCACAGGCGGTAGTGAAGGTGATACCAAATCCCAGGAAAAAAAGACTTCAGTTGCGTTTTAAAACCTGAAAGAAAGTCAGTTAGCCCAAAACCTTCAACGCAGCAAGAAACTACCTAATTCTTACAGTGGAATTAAAGAACAACTAACGGAGAACTGGAACGCTTTGTTAGAATGTAATTCATGTATCATCGGTAACCCGTTCACTAATGTCTGATAACAGGCTTGTCGCGGTTATGCAGTTAGTAGGATACTTCATTTTCTGTTTTTTTAGAGATAATTATAACTATTAAGTTGTTGTGGATTCTAGGTGGAATGTTTCAATTGTGGTATCATAGACGTACTGTGGAACTCAGTATTCATGTATAGACCGGGCTGGGAGAGTAGTATCAAGAAAAAGCCAATCCCAGTGCTCCGATTTGCTGTAGGTTTTGGGGACCGGCATGATATTCTAATAATTGCCCTGTTGATGAGACTTCATTATTAAAGAAAGGAGGGGGACAAGAAGAAAGCCAAATGAGACACATTTTTAAAAATAATCTGTTTATATGTTTAAAACTGGTAAATACTGGCATTTCAGAGTTAAGATAGATGACGTGAATAGAAGTGTTTATAGCCTGGCATGTTCAGATTTTCTCACAAATGGTTGTTAACATTCATTCACGGTTTTTTTTCCCAAGTACGGGAGCCGCTACAAGACATCTTTCGTCTTGTTCCTTGTGTCAAATAATAGCTTGTTAAGAAAGTAATCCTAATAGTGTTCTATAGCCTTTTCCCGTGTAGTCAATTCACAGAAACCTTTAGTTGATCAATTATTTGATGAGATAAAGCACTCACCTCTCTCAATAGCGTTCCCAAACATGGACGGTTCGGGTATTCTGAACACTTTAGATGTTCCGCATGTTCTGGATGCTCTATTTTTGTCCAGACTCCAAAAAGAAGCTTGCTATAACTATATGAGTTTGGTAAGTGGCCACAAACGTTAGTACATTTTTTGCATATCAACAGGTTTTCGTAGTGACGAGGTGATGCGATGTTCAGAGAGAGTATATATAAACTGGGAATTTCAGCTTTTTTCCCATTTTGTACTATCGAAAAGCCCATTCCTGATCTGTGTCTGTTGCAGAGAAGCATTAGGATAATTCACAAAATCATGAATTCTCTCATTGTGACATTCTTGTTAGGGTGTAAAAACTTTGGATGCTCCCGGGAGTTCTCTAAAGTGACCCAAAATGTAAGACACCCCTTATTGACGTGACACCACTAAAAATAGTAACTTTTTGTAACTGTGGTGTTAACATTTTGATTATGCTATAATTCTTACTTTTGCTGGATTTTGAGTACGTTGCCAGGATTTGTAGGATCGTCAAAGACAATTTAAAGTAGGCATATCAAATATAACTTTGGTCAATTGCTACTCGGAGGAAAATACAGTGATATGTACAGAAACGCAATATGACGGGCTGTAAAAAAACAATGCCGTATACTGCCCAATATTGTACTTAATATTTCTCAAATTTCAGAACTTTTATTTTTTCTGCATCCACCTTCTTGTAGCTAGCAGTCATTAGGTTGATGTACTCTCGTATATTTCACTTAGTTCAATATGTCAAAGTGTTCATCAACCCTCATTGGTCGTTTGGATTACTTCGATTAGAAAAATTAAGAACGAAAACAAATAATTTACGCGGCAGAATGCCAGAAAGCAGAAATATGCAAGACTTTAGGCACGAGCTGTGGTTCTTTCAAAGGGTACTGCTGCAAGTGAACATAATAAATTAGAGTGACATAATAAGATTTCTTGAGATATTTGTTGTTTTGATTTATTTGAATAGTCTTTAAGCTACCATATATCTTTTCGGAAGCTTACGCATAACTGCAATTTGAGGATGTCTTCCGGCGGCAGAATTACTGAACCCGTGAAAGGACACGTCTTCCCTCACAGTAAAGAGCATAGGAAGGCGACTGTATATCCACATATTAATGCGATATCACATTCTCCAGCATATCTGATCCAAGCTCGGAAGAAATACAAGGGAAGATTACAAATGCCTCAGTTCATGTTGATAACGAGTGGCAATAAGGTTGCTTTTTTTCCCCTATTTGTGACACATCAATGTTGTGGCTGTACATCGAATCCTGCAAAAAGAGCACTCCATAAAAGGGAATTGCCAAGGGCAGCAGCTGACTCCTTCTTGTAAAGTTCTAACGGGTCACAATTTGATTGGTATTAACTACGCAGGCCCGTCTGTAACACATGTTGCCTGGTGATTCTAAATGGGTATGTGGTCGATTACCTGAGACGAAGACTTTTCGACGATTACTTACAGTTGTTAATTTAGCTCCCAAGAATTACCATATTATCTGCACCTATAATTAATTACAAGAGTTTTCGTAATCTTCAGGTGTCCGTAGCTCACATGAGCGTCGTATGCAAAAGTTCAAAAATTCGCTGTAAGCTGTACACAGCTTCGAATGTTGCGTTGCGACCATTCCCTAATTAAGTTTTTCGCACCAGGCATTTCTTTGCAAGACAGACTCCCCATACATTTTCGTGTGTCGAATTACCGTCTGTTGGCGTGCCTCATGAAAAGAACAATATCGCTTTCATGCAGATGTTCTATATATGCATGCAAGTGCAACAACCCTCAAGATTTAAGTTACTACAAAGCACAGCCTCGGATGCATATACAGGAGTGCATGTCGTGCATATGCTGTGGTCCCATTCCCACGCATAGAGAAACCGCTCCCATCCATATAACCCGTTTTCAGAATCATCTCGAACCTGCAGGAAGACCGAATGGGAGTAAATGAAGGAAGCATCTGTGGAGATATCCCCCCATACGTCTTAAAGGGAGTGGTTAAAATCCCTGCCCACTTGCATTATCTTCAACCTAACGTTGTCTGGTCTGTTTTTAAATCTCATTAGCCTCCGCATATAGCACAGAATATACGACAGCCTGGTCCAATTTAAAAAGCTGGTGTTCCTTAAGACCTTTTTAGTTAAGCCAACAGTTGGGCTAAACAATATTGGGCTAACAATTGGGTTTATTATTTTCATGTACAAGATCTTGTATCCTTGTTTTCTTCTAAATAATATCATCACTCTCATTTCTGGTTTCTCACACACAAACAGATCTTCAGACATCCGAAAGAGGAAAAACATTATTTACTTTTCGTTCTTTGTAAATTAACTAAAAAGATTATATTCCCTTGGTTGTTTTCCGAGCAAGTGCTGCATATATTTTCCGTGTGTCTGTACGTCTATTTTCTTCTATTATCTGGGGAGAGGAGACAGGAAAGTACAGAATATACATAGTAAGTAGTAAGTGCACCTTTTATGGGTTCGTTCATTCCCTTGAAATCTACTAAGTTTTATAAATATATATATATATATATATTTGAAGGTTGAAAAGCAGAATTTATGAGTAAAGTTAAATCACTAAAACATAAACATAGTCCCTTCCTTCCTCAACCCCCATCCTCATTCACTAACAGCGTACAGTCAGCCACTCCAATGAACCATCAATTATTCTCTCCTTCGAAGGCTTCACTCACAACAAGCTCATCTCCAAGCATTTATTCGTCTTCATTGAGTTACAATACAGCTCAAGGCATGAAACGTCAACCATCATATGTTGAAGCTGTTACTCTTCCTCCTGCCTCCAAAATACTCCTGTCAAATGATCTACCACCTTTGCTACCGCAAGTTTCCCCAGCTGGAATATATCGTCTGAACTCAACCCCAGTGCCAGCGCCAGTGCCAGATCGACCTTTGAATACTAATCCTTATTCACTTAGTCAACAACATAGTGTACAACATTCGTTCCCATTTGCTCTACCTAGCCAACAGTACTCAAGTCCCCAATTACAATCCCCTATTGCACAAAACCCAAGGTCCAATGGATTGCCAGGTATTTCTTCTTATCAACGATATATCCCGCCACAACAATATGAACCACGAAGGGATTATTTGTTGCCACCTTCCGAGATATTTTCCCCAGTGTCTATAGTTTCCATGGGAAATGAGTCTAATAAAAGAAAGAGAAAAAAGGCCAGTGAAGTTGAAAGATTGTATCACTGTAAACACCAAAATTGTGAAAAATCGTATGGTACATTGAATCATCTCAATTTTCATATCGTTCTTCAAAATCATGGAGAGAAACGATTACCTTCCGAGTTTAAGTCATTAAGAGAGAGCTTAAAGCGGAAGAGGAAGATAGAGAAAACAAAGATCAAGAAAGTTCAAGATTCTGAAGCAAATATATTCAATAAGGAAACAAGTAGTAACGAAAACAGCAAGTTGCATTACAATGTTAATTTCAATCCTGAATTTTCATATCTAGTTTCCGTCAATAGCAGTGAAGTGGCAGCCACAACTCACAAAAACCCAGCTAGTTCTCCACTTATTGAGACAGGTACATATGTCAAATATCTTTATCAAGAACCACAGCAGACGTCTCTTAATCTATCTCCACATCAACCGAGTCATCCACAGAAACAGGATGAAAGATACGGCTCTGCAACTAACGACGAACAAGCTTCTCTTCCTCGCTACTACTACTACCAACATCCCCATGTTTCTAAGAAATATGAACAATATCCATCTAGATATTAGAAAAAGAATGTGTTGTAGCTATCTTCAGCAGAAAGGTCTTTAATTGAAATGTGTGTGATGATTGGCCCCTTTTTTTTCTCTCTTTTCTTGGGTACGTAATTTTTTTGGTCACAAATCACGGAGAATGTTAGACGCTATAGTTCCTACTTGGATTGTTTGGTGCTTCGCTTGTCAGGTTTTTTATTTATAGTATAATATCATTATTTAGTTTTCCGTTTGTTTGTTAATACTTTTTGTTTGTCTTTTGGTGGTTTGTTCGATGGTTACTATTTTTTTTGATTTCTCGTTTCCTTTCTTTGTTAAGTTCTTCATTCTTCAGTATTTTTTTGGAAGTTGACTTTTGTGTTGAATCTTTATTTGTCGGATTTCTGGTTATTTGGATTATACCTTTTTAGATGATCCTGAGAAGAATAATAATTGATGTAATTTTTGTTTTATTTTTACTCCTCTTTGATATGTCAAGATCCTTGTGTTTTTTCTTTTTCTGTCCCTTTCACTTTAGACACTTCTGAGAATTTCTGTCACTTTTAGTATTTAAAGTTTGCTTGTCTATTAATATCTACAAAGCCAATTCGCAGTTATCTGATCTTGAGTACCACTTAAGTAAATCTGATCTGCTTCCAGTTTCTGGTACACAACGTAAATTTCTCATCCCCTCATAAATAAGAACAAGACACTGATAGAATCACCACAGCTAAACACGAATACCTGGCAACTGATTGTATTACAGTTTTTTCTAAAAGTAGCCCTTTTCAGTTGTCAGAAAGAGTTGATAAAATCACAACAGTCCCTCTATTAGAATCTACATACAAAACAGTATTTATTAAGACGGGAGCAAAAAAATTTGAGGAAGGTAAAAAAAAAAGAAAACAACAGAAACAGCAATGACTCAAAACAAAAAATAGACACCAGCTTTCAATTCTGCGATACAAGGAAGGATCTAGTTCTTTTCTTTTTCATCGCCCTTTGCAAAAGCATCCGGCTTTAAAGTTGGGAACAACAGAACTTCTCTAATGGTATTAGAGTCAGTTAAGAACATGGCTAATCTATCGATACCACAACCCCAGCCACCAGTAGGAGGTAAACCGTATTCCAAAGCATTACAGAAGGTTTCATCAACTAACTGGGCTTCATCGTCACCTTGGTCTTTTTGTATAGCCTGTTCTTCAAATCTTGCCCTTTGATCAAATGGATCATTCAATTCGGTGTAAGCGTTACAGATTTCCTTGGTAGCAACGAAAACTTCAAATCTTTCACATAAACCTGGGATTTCTCTGTCGTATTTGGCTAATGGAGACATCATTTGAGGATGTCCAAAGATGAAAGTTGGATTGATACAAGTGTCCTCTAATTCACCCACCAACTTGTCTAACATTCTAGCGTTGGTTAATGGAGGGGTGCAATCTAATTTGTTTTTGATTAAAATGCTCTTTAAGAATTCACCTGTTTCAGCAGTGTGCAGCTGGTCTCCTGGTGGGAACTTGACATCAAATACTTTTTCTAATTCTTCAATCATATTGATTCTCTTCCATGGTCTAGAAAAATCTAATGTTAATTCTTTACCTTCTGGACCTTCAGGATGGAATTTGATCTTGTAATCGCCGTTGATTTCCTTAACCATTTCGGAGAACAGCAATTCAGTCATGTCCATTAAATCATAGACATCAGCATAAGCCTCATAGAATTCACAAGTAGTGAATTCTGGGTTATGAGTCATGTCAATACCTTCATTTCTAAACTGTCTACCAATCTCATAAACTCTATCCATACCACCAACAACTAATTCTTTTAAAAATAACTCAGGAGCAATTCTCATGAACATATCCATGTCTAAATCATTGTGGTGCGTAATAAATGGCTTGGCAGTGGCACCTCCAGCGATAACATTCATCATTGGAGTTTCAACTTCAATGAAATCTCTGTTATCCAAGAATCTTCTAATGTATGAAATAATCTTAGATCTAACCTTGAAAGTTTCTCTGGTGTGTTTGTTCATAATCAAATCTAGATATCTCTTTCTGTATCTAGCCTCTTGGTCCTTGAAACCGTAATGTTCAGTTGGTAACATGTGTAAACATGGAGTTAAAAGGATAACTTTAGTAGCAAAAACAGATAATTCTCCATCACCACCTTTAGCTGGGTTGGTAACACCTGGGTAACCTTCCACACCAATGATATCACCTCTTCTCAATAATTCGTGCATTTCTTGGAAATCACCTTCAGCATCTTGAGCTTGAGCCATGACTTGTAAGTTGACACCTTCACCAGCCAAGTTATAAAACTTCAACTTAGATCCAGATTCTCTCTTGACCATAATTCTACCAGCAACAGAGACTTTGACGTCTGGTAAGGTTTCACCCTTAGCTAAATGGGAGTAAGTTTCTCTAAATTTATCTATTCTTAGAGAGACGTTGAATTTATGTGGGTAAGGATTGGTCTTTGAATCAGGCTCTCTCAAATCTTTGATTTGAGCAGATCTAATTTCAAAGTATTGATTTGGATTCAAGTTAACCAAGTCATCCTTCTTTTTAGTAATCTTTGGAGCAGTTTCAGCAGCTTTCTTGGCCTTTTCAGCTTTCTTAGACTCTAAAGCTCTTAGCTTTTGTCTTTTCTTCAACTCAGACTTTGACACTTGTTCACCAGTGACATCGTCCAAGTAAGTCTTTTGTAAAGCTTCAGTGACTTGTTCAACTTTTTGTTCTTCAGACATGATCAACAGTGTTGGTTAGGTGTTACTTGTAGAGTTGAAAAGTTTTAAAATAAAAGTGAAGTACACAAGAATAAAAATACGTGCATGTCTCAAGGCATGGTGGAGGAGTCATTTCAAGAATAGTAAGTAGTACAGACAGGGTACCAATTGCTAGTTACCAGTGCTCTCCCTTGCACAGTTACCCATTTGAGCATTTGAGGCCAGAATTTTTTTGTTCACCCATCAAAAACTCTGAAAAATTGGACTGTTTTTTTTTTGGCCGCTGTTCGGGCAGGGGCTACGTAACCTGTTGCGTCGATCGACGTGTAAGTGCTTCTAACTTCTGCTTGGTCAGCTCTGATGTAATCACGCTGTGTTTTTCACCTCTCCGCCTAAAAAATTTTCCACTGAAGAGCAGACGGAAATGGAGAGACAGAGACAGAGAGAGAAAGGACAAAGGAGGGTATAGCAGTTGACCTTGATTACTTGAAAAGCGCTGTTTTATGTCTTTATCTGTCTGTTCTGGTATGCATCCCACTATCAGTACTTCTATATCTTCACCTTCACTTTAAAATATTGCATCAAGATGGCCTCCCAATTTTCTGTTGAAATAAGTGCTAGTGTCGCTTTAAAGCTTGCCAAAATAGGTGCTGAAACGTATCCGAATATAGAATCAGGTCCAATTTACGGTATCGATGAATCAGAATCTTCAGTTTCTATTTCTCACATTTTCCAATTTCCTCCACTTTACAGCAACTCCAACAACGATGAAGTTTTCAACTTGAAAGCTTCTAATATCAAATATCAAAATGAGATATTAAGTAAACTTAAAGATACCAAAATCGGTGTCAAGACCTTAGGTTGGTTTGTCTCATCGGTTGGTGGTAAAAATTTGAGTCAAACTGTTATTGAAGCAATTATAAATTTACAAAACTACAACCTGAAAGACAGCAAGGATGAAACTCCAATCTTGTTCTTAGTTTATGATCCATCTAAATCATTTGATGGTTTATTAAGTTTGAAAGTCTTAAAATTAAGTGATGCCTTTTTGAAAACTTGGAGATCAGATGACAGATTTGTTTCTAAAACTTTAATTGCAAACAGACTGTCGTATAGAAACATATTTGAAGAATTACCAGTGAAAATTAAAAACAGTCATTTAATAAATCTTAAAGTTCAAGAAGAGTTCTTCTCCACCCCAGAACAAGAAGAAAACTTGGAATTAACTACAAACAACACCAAAGCTATAAACCTGACCGCTGATCATTTATTTGATTCAATTGATAGCTTGAACCATAATTTAGGTAACTTAAATTACTATCAAAGAAACCTTTCTAGAGAATTAACTAAGATTAATCAATGGAAATTGAAAACTAAACAAGATAACGATGAAAAGTTGAAAATTAATCCAAATGCAAAAATTGAAGAAACTGAACAAGCTTGGAGCAAACATTTCAAATTACCTACTCAACCTTCAAAATATGAAAACTTGGTTCTTAGTAGTTTAGTCAATAATCATTGTAACTACTTAGAAACAAATGCAGCTGTTGAATTAGTTAAAACTTCTGGTGTTGAAAAAAGCTTAGGTTTATAAAAGAGAGATTAAGAAACTAGTATAATCAAATAGTTAAGTGCACAGTGTCTATTCGTCTCCTCGGGGAATATTAAGTACTACTATTATTACTAATACTGCTAATATTTATACTACTAATACTAATATTACTAATATTTATATTACCTTTAAGTTTGTATTCGAGTTATTCTTTATTTGTTGCTCCGTCTATTAATTGATGTATATGTATGTACGAGTATGCTTCACAGTAAGTTCTCTATTTTCATGGTTCCTTTTCTTCTTGTTTTCCTCGGACTATTATTTGTCTTCAGTTTTTTCTTTTCTCTGGTTTGATGTACTTTTTTGATTCATGTTAGTTTTTTATAAATTTAAGGTAATCTCTTTTGTAATTGAAATTCTTTGGTTCAATACACACAAAGAAATAGCGCCTGATCGTAACTCTATCTACTACGTGGGCGTATATTTGGAATGCCTGGTATATATCCATAATAGTAGTTAAGAGTACTGCAATTTGAAAAGAAAAGAAAGATAATAAGAGTACGGTAGTAACTGCTTCTAACATAATAAACACTCTTAGAAAGTTTTAAGTTTTATAAATAAATAAATAAAAAAGTTAGTCTGAAGTAAAAACTCATTTCATATAAAAATTCAGTTTTATATTCCAGACAAGTTTCCTTCAAAGTTTGAGTAATATTCGTTTATTCCCTAATTAAGCAATGGAAATCAGTAGTTAGCAAGTCCTGTATACAAAGCTATCTCTAATACTATCAACAACAACTAGCTACAACAGGTAAGTTGTCACACAAGAACTGTTTTCAAAACAAAGAAAACAACAGAATTTCCTCAGCCACCCGCTGGCACAGTAAGAACAAGCCACTATATAGAAAAATCACATGTAGTGCTCCTTTCGTGAGACGAGACACACATTAAATATCTATCAACTATGATCACTTTGGTACGATTCCTTCAATAAGGAGACATAAACACTGAATCATAAGAACTCAAGCAGTTATAAGCCTTGGAATTGTCCTAAACTATAGACTAATCCTTTCCAGAATTTTTTTTTTTGCACAAATTGATAGTAGTTGACCTTCAAATCACATCCTCACCACCCAAAAGAGTAGGAATAGTCACAGATACATATACATATACTAGAAGGGCAGTATGCAATACGTGGGAAGAGCAATAGGATCTGTCTCAAAGACGTGGAGTTCGATCAATCCTGCTACGCTATCTGGTGCAATTGACATCATTGTAGTGGAACACGCTGATGAAAGCCTTGCTTGCTCTCCATTCCATGTCCGTTTCGGCAAGTTCCAACTACTGAGACCATCACAAAAGAAAGTTGATTTTATAGTCAATGGAGAAATCACTGATCTTCCAATGAAGCTAGGAGATGGAGGAGAAGCGTTTTTTGTTTTTGAAACGGATGGATATATCCCTCCTGACTTACAAACATCTCCTGTGTTGAGTCCTCAGAGTTCTCCTGGGAATAGTCCCAAGAATATTAGCAGTCCTGGTTCTTTGACACAGGAAGAACCAGATTATTTGGATATTGGAGAAGGCGTTATAGAAGGTTCCTACACTCCACCGAGTACCAAATCAGATACAGCATTGTTAGGTGGGAACACGGCGCAATCAATGAGAAGAACAAACACGGCAACATCATTTTCAAGAGCATATCAGATTTCAAGCAAGTTGACGAAAAAGAATATTCCTTCTAAAGTGGATGCAAATGGTGATATCATGTTAGATATGCAAGGTTATAAAAGTAATGCGAAAGATATTGAAGACTCTGACGCGGTGATTAAGCAGTTATTACAAGATGAGTTTGGAAGCGATGTTGATTTTGACAGCATTATTGATAAGGATTTACATGGAAATATAAGAATATTGAGTAGTGATGATTTTGGAGACGAAAATGACTTGGAAAGTTTAGATTTTGCTTCTCCAAGTCCCGTCCCAACCGATAATGGTAGTGTAAGTCCTCATTCGCCTACCTCATCATCGTCCTCTATCGTGTCTGACATCGATACCAACACGGTGAAGACACAGAGAGATAACCATTTCAAGACTTTGCGCTTGACTTCGGAACAATTGAAATGCCTATCTTTGAAAGAGGGCGAAAACGATATCCTGTTCAGTGTTAATAAGGGTAAAGCCGTGGTCAGTGCCAAGTTGTTTTTGTGGAAGCATAATATGCCAATTGTCATTTCCGATATTGATGGCACTATCACCAAATCAGATGCTTTAGGTCATGTCTTGACAATGTTAGGGAGGGATTGGACTCATGTTGGCGTGGCCAAACTATTTGAGGATATTCAGTTCAATGGTTATAACATCATGTATTTAACCGCTAGATCTGTTGGTTTGGCAGATACCACTAGATCATATTTACAAGGTGTGGTTCAAGACGGAATAAAATTACCTGCAGGACCTGTTATTCTATCTCCTGACAGAACAATTGCAGCCCTTAGAAGAGAAATCGTTCTGAAAAAACCAGAAGTTTTCAAGATGGCCTGTCTTAATGATATCAAGACATTGTATGAGCCACACAATTCAGTAGAACTGCAAAATTTAACTGGAGATTCTGAAACTACTGCAAGTTCTACCACGTCTACAACCAATACAGGACCAATAGACGAGAACTCGTTGTTACAGTCAGTGAATGATCTAGCCTCACCGACGACTAATCCAATCCCAGTTCCTTCGGATAACTCATTATACAACCAACATCTCCTATCAACTCCACCAAGCGGATCTCCGGAATATAGTGCTCAATATTTATCACCAACTAGTTATAATCAGCTTGAAAGCACTGTGCCCAACACGCCTTTCTATGCTGGTTTTGGTAATAGAATAACTGATGCTCTTTCTTATAGAACTGTCGGTATCCCATCTTCAAGAATTTTCACAATCAATCCGGATGGGGATGTTCATATGGAACTTCTTGAGATGGCAGGTTATAAATCATCTTATGTTTCAATTGGTGAACTAGTGGATCAATTTTTCCCGCCAGTCAACATCACGAAAACGAGTAAAGGAACTCACGATATAAACGATAATGCTAACTTGTTTACAGATTTAAATTATTGGAGGAATCCTGTATTAAATCTGAACGATCTAAGCGAAGATGACGATAGTTTTAATAATGAGATTTCTGAAATTAAAGACAATGTTGCTCCCCTTACTGAGCCATCTAAATTTGGAAACGAAACTTCTCCTGATTCAACCCGTCCTGTTAGTCCTAGACTATCTAGATTCTTTTCACGTTCTCCTCCTACATCTGCGTCCGATAATGAACGCTTAATTACACCAGACGAGAATACCGACATAAGCGAGTCTCTTTATGATGATGAAGAAGAAGACGAGGATGACGTCGATAATGAAGACTACAATCCAGATTACCTATATGAAGATGAAGTTGATGAAGAAGATGTTGATGGAGAGGACGAAGATGATATTGTGTATGAAGATGAAGAAGACGAAGAAGACGAATATATCCCAAGTGAATACGACGACGAAGAAGAACTGGACAAGGAGTTATTAGTCGAAGATAACTATGACGATGTTTATGGCGTTGAACAATATCATGACGATAAGCTAGTTGTTGAAGAGAAAGTTGAGATCTACGGCAATGGTGACAGAGACCCTGAATCATCAGTGACCTCATTTGATCACACTATTACACCAAGCCGTATCTCAAGTGCTGGTTTAGGTATCGCCAATTCGAGAAGCCAGACTAGCCTGTCGAATGTGGATTCCAACAACGTGGCTGCTACATTTATTAAAGCTAGAGAAATGTTGGATGATTTGAAGATAGAAGATAAGCATGAAATGAAGGAGTGACGCGAAAAAATCTTGAGCTCAGTTTAGAGAAGTAACTGTTGATATCACCCAGTTATTGAATATAAAATTACGTTGCTGTTGAATGTTGAGCATTTTTTGCAGTGTCGTATTACCCAAATAAAATCGTAAAAAGGTTAGAAAAGCTTATTCCATTCATCTCTTTTGAGATACCTCATATTGTTCACACTCTTGGTAAATTTGACGTACCATAATACTTTCCGTCCGCTTCTAGGAACTCCAATACACTTTGACTTTATTAAGATAATTCTACAGCTCAAATTCTAGATCTTCTATATACCCTCATATTGCATATCAGTAGTTGCCTCAAATGGAAATAAGTCGGCTTACAGATGCTTTTGCTAACAAAAAAAAAAGAAAAGTCATACTTTCCTGCATGTGAATTGCAGGAATATACGAGGGAGAATCCCTAGTGCCCACATTTTGCAGTGAACTTAATTAATAGCCGAAACAAGGAATGGAAATAAATTTTAATTTTTGGTTTGACGCAAACTATTGAATGTCTGATATTGTGATATCTGCAGAATGGGATACTCTTGAAGTAGTTAAAAACACAAAAATGGGCTGCCCTAGATATATAACAGTCCTATCTGGAGTTGCAACCATTTCTGTTATTCCCAATTCGATCATTTTCATGGTTAAGCACCGACTGTTTCGAAGCCAATTCATTTTAAGTATTCAAAAGCTAAATTTGCTGATTGCGAATATTATCTTTTTGCACTTGATTTGCAGTGTACCTTCACAGTTCCCAGTTTCTTCCTGCTATCTCGTTCTATTATAATTACTGGGCCCTTTAAAGATTCTTAACTATGAATGTTTGTTTACCTACAAAAAGCTTTTTTATCTATTTAAAACTAGGTAAAATTAGAGAAAATGATGCTCCTACCGCTTTCTTTTTTTCTGAGACGAGTACAAGGTTATCTGTATTTTCTCATTCTTCTCGAACTGCTAAGAGACACGGAATATATGGACGTCACCACAATATTGATTTACAACAATATATAGACCTACTTGAGGGGAATTCAATTATAGAAAACTATACTATTACTACTATTTATTGGAAGGCAAAAAATTGAATGCACTACGTCTCTACCTCCTCTATTTGATTTGTGGGGAAGTATAAGAATAGAATTCCTGAAATGGCTTAGCTATTTTCTTTTTTTGGGGAAAAAAAAACAAGAAAAAACAACATCCAAAACTTGAGTCAATCTTGTCAATAAGCTCTCATGCATATGGGTTAGGAAATAATATGCACTGCACTTACATTCAAGTTATCTTCTCCAATCCGTAATACTATGCATCCTGCACAATAGATGCATATGCTTATTTTGAGATATATACAACAGTCGCGATTTTTGTGTAACTGTTCATATATACTCACTATTTATTTGGTATAGAGCCAGCCGATGCTCACTTTTGCACATGGCGTATGATTTTTTTGTTGCCTTCCTGCAATCATGCTTCTACAAGTAAGGATACTGTATCTATTGGGGAATCTGAGATTTTTTTTCCGCACTTAGGCGAAAGAGGTATATATACTCAATAATATTACAAAACAAGTTACATAAAATAAGAATACTGATATGATGATAGCTAAGGAGGAAGTGCTCATAGTGTTTGAAGAATTGCATCAACAAGATATTATGACAGGCCATAATTAATTGAACCTCAAGTTCATAAGAGTAAATAGTTATTGAGTATCCAACTATAAGCACCACCAGCATCATAAACATATGTGTTATTTGGAATTAACTTACGATACTTCACATTGGCGCTTTGATTCACCAAGACTGCAATGTAAAATTTCAAGAATAGTTTTACCACTGCTTTTGAAGGCAGACACTGCACTATGATAAAGGACATCTTAAAAGTCATTACACTGACCTTCTTTTACTTACATTCATTTGGTTTAATCAGAACAATCGACTACAATCTTAATTAGTAGATTTCTCAGCTCTGCTAATTGAAAGCTTTGTATGCATGCTTTCATTCGCTGAAATTTCTTCTCAAGTGTATAATGTGGGACAGGTAAACTTTAATTAGCCGAATAACTTTTTCCTTGAAAGAGTGCTCTCACAAACAAACGATGGAATCAAATTGAGTTGATTCCTGGAAGTCGACAATACTTAATTTCGTTTATGATGATAGCCTTTTTCAGTTCCTCTCCCGCCAATTTGATATGGGGAGCTCTCAAAGTGATTGTTCTATAATTTTACAAATCTAGGTGCAGTGAGCGAAGTTTTTTACTTCGACAAGAAGCTCTTGCCTTTAACTACTCTCCCCAAACCTAAGAAATAATTAAAAGCATTGCTTTTTGCAGATGGCGTACGCCTTCAGTTCAGTCCTCCGATGTGGACAGTCGCACTTTCCCTCTTTTGCATGTCTAAATAAGTATCTAAACCCTAAAGGCAAAAGAGCAGGGAGTCATATATTTCCGTGTTGTAGATGAATAGAAATGAACGGCATGGCTAATTACAACGGGTCTCCCACATTTGGACAGAATTCCGTATAATAATTAGGTAAATTACTTTCTACGGGAATGAAATAGCATGTAACTGGTCCTAAAGGCAATAGCTGATTTTCCGAAGTATAACCCTAAAAGGTCCATATGTGACCGAGACAAACTTTGACATTTGTTGCTTGTATATTAATTTCAATCCATCAGCCCACCATCAAAAGCAACAAAGAAATGGCCATTTCAGATACATAGGTTGCTTCTGTGAGTCGGATAGCCAAATAGGACCGTTGGTCACTGAAATCTAGATTTTCAAGAACAATACAATTAGACCAAGGATTGCATTAAGTTATCTCAGGGAAGAACAATTGTGGGCTCCATTAGTTAGAAACATTTTTGTCAGGCCGATTGTTACCAACAGACATAAAGCTGCGAGCCGCAATATTTGTTTGACTATTCTAAGCTACTGAAGAAGAGTTACTTGTTTCTGCATCTGATGATTTTTTAAGCGGCCTTGTGATTACAAAGAGATACTCCTTCAACGTACGTAGTCAACTGAAGCGATAAGTTGCCAAATTTTTTAATTGAGTAATGATATTCAAGGGTGGTATGGTTGTGGAAAAGATGCAAGAATAGGAACACCGCAGTTTATCCAAGCTTCAACAACCCTCAAAACGAAACAACAGAGTCTTCTTGCTGGGACTTTCTACCATCTCTGCATGCAGAACAAGACTTGCTCATGCATTTGCATTTTGAGTTTATATGCAAGAGGCTACATAGTGCATATGATTTAAAGTTTTTCTTTCCTTGGCTATATGCAAAGATGGTTTGGACAAATATTTACTCTTCAACGTCTGATGTGTTTTCATGTGAAAATCAATCGCTCCACAGGAATAACAACTACAAACAACTATTGCTTGTTTCGTGCATGACAAATACAGACTCTTCGAGACTTGCATCAACACCAGCCTATACAGCTTATACAGCATCGAATTTTGCTGACATCTTCCCTTTGGTATACGTGTTCAGTACTTGGGAAAATGCAACAAACTCTGACCAATTCAAAATACAAAACCAAACAAACTTCCAAAGTCAATTGATGTTATAAAAAAACTCTTTTGCTGAATGAATGCATTCAATTTCGCGATCAACATAAATATGAATCTTTCTATGCTCGTTTAGTTGTAAGACTCACAGCGGGAAAATAGACCTCTTCTAATATGCCATCGACGGATTCTTGTAAAACCTAAAAGCTTCCTTGAACAAGGCCACCTTGGACTGCATGAATACAAAAATTTGAACAGAAAACAGCTATATAAAATTTGGTTATTCGACAAGTGTATCTTTCCATTGGTAAACATAATGTCCTAAAAAAAATAATAGATCAGTTCAACGGTTATCACCTAGTGTTGGCGCGAAAACCCCTCTATTTTCGGTCATTTTTTTCGGTCACTTTTTTTTCTCTGAATTAACGCCAACTTTTCTCGAAATTTGGATTTTTGTCATTTTAGAGATGTTTGGTAAGGTACACTACCTAAAAGTTTGCTTAGTCATTCAGATTGGGCTGACTGAAAGTTTGAACTTTGGGGTTACAAAATTCAAATTTACTAT
>PPKM02000056.1:0-91527 GCA_003707685.2 Ogataea pilisensis
TTTTGTAACCCCAAAGTTCAAACTTTCAGTCAGCCCAATCTGAATGACTAAGCAAACTTTTAGGTAGTGTACCTTACCAAACATCTCTAAAATGACAAAAATCCAAATTTCGAGAAAAGTTGGCGTTAATTCAGAAAAAAAAAAGTGACCGAAAAAAATGACCGAAAATAGGTGGGTTTTCGCGCCAACACTACGTTACACCAGGCAAAAAAAAAATCGGTGGGGAAGTGATTGTTTTACATGACTGGAGACTAAATAACACTATGAAGTTTATTGATTGGATGTCATTGTCATGATTGGTACTTTGTTACCATTTTTTTTTTAATTTCGTGGTCCTGGAAAAAAAAGACAAAGAAAAAGAAAATTGTATGGTGAGATTCCTGTTCAATAGACGAAAGATCAAGAGTTGCATGTCAAACTTTCAGCCAACAAATTGGGAAGCAACATAATAGCTCTAGTTCTTGCTCAAAAATTTCTCTCTAATGACAGAGTATTCAACTACCACTGTAAACTATATGATGTGATACTAAACCTACTACATTTGAATAATGCGAATAGTCTTTTTGTTAACGGATTCAGTATGAGATTATTTCGTATTATCTACTTAGAATCTAAGAAGGAGTTACATAAATGATAATGGTCAAAAAAAGAAGTAAATTTATTGGTATCGAAATGTGGTAATTGAAACACTTGCAACAAGCTAAGAGATTTTTCTCAGTTTAATTAGAAAAGATTTGGCCAAAGACGATTCTAAGGTTTTTTTTTTGTAGATGATGATTAGTAAACAATAATGACTCAGATTAAGGCAGCAGCCACACCCAAAGCAACAGCAAAACCAGAAGCTGGAACAGCAACATTCGCACCAGCACCCTCAAAAGATGAGACAGCAATAATAGAAGAGGTCTCTGAAGCAGCAAAAGTTGAAGCAGACGAGGTTCCAGAAACAGGAGAAGAACCAGAAGATCTGACCAAGGTGATAGCCAAACAATCAGTTGCAGCAGCTTCGGAGCCATACCACATTAGCTCGTATGAAAGTTCAGAATTTCTATATGGGTCACCGGTGTTCTTGCAAGCGTAGAAACCTTCAGTGGCATCATTAACAGTTAACACATTGTCATCGTTGAATCCCAATTTAGCATCAGAACCACCAACGGTCAAAGAAACGTACTTGTCGTCAACAGAGAAACGTAGTGGGGCGCCAGCAACGATCCCACCAGTGATGGAGCCAGAATCAGCGTTGTAAGTTAAAGTTTGGGAGAAGTCCTTAGAACCTAAGAAAAAGTAGTCTACACCTGCGCCAGCATGGGTAGCACCCAAACCGTAACCATTAGCCTCATCGCTATCTGAAACAGTCCATAGTTTGATGTCTTCAGCTAGGGCTTTGGAAGCTTGGATGGCCAATGCTAAAATTGAGAGAGTAGAATATTTCATGTTTGAATATTGGTATGACAATAAAAAATTAAAGTAAATTAGTTATCTGAAAAAGATATAGAAATGTATTTTTAACTGGGAACACTATACAATTCATGGGATAAATGGTAAGGTATTTATGTTAAACAAAAAAACATGCAAATGAACGAAAAAAACAGATGAAAGCTGGGGAACTAGACAAAGTGTATGATGTTTGATGACCGATGACGCAACAACCCAGGGGTCCAACCAATGTATGTAGAGATCTTTAGAGTTCCTCCCAATTGAGAGTCCCGGCTAAGTCAGTAGCCAGGACCCATATAGAAGTGAGAGAGGCTTGCCCTGCCTTGAACAAAGCTGCCAGGAACACTGGTGGTCAGATATCTAAGACGCTGTGTTTTCCACTAACTCGTTTAGGAAGTAACCCCTCTCCATTCGCCTGCAGGTACCTCGATTCGAGATTGATGACGTGATGGATTCGTAACCTTGAACAAAAATATGCATGTATGTTTTTGTCTGATGTATATACCCTTCCTAATGTGTTCAACAAGCCACGGCTCCGAAACCATCACACTAGGACGTGGTGACCACGTCTCATGTTTCTGACTAAGAAAAGCATGTTAGACAAAGCTTGCTTATCATAGAGTATTACCCAGTACATGGTTGTAGTGTGTTGAGTCTATGCTACTTGAACTTTTACTGCACTTGTAACCGAGAAGTCATCTTAGCAGACATTAATATACGAATGAAATGTAAACAAACAGTCCCACAAACCAAGACAAACTAAATATTCTATTTAACCTGTGGAAATGCCAAGGTGATTTGAAAACTTGAGAAAATCCTCTAAGACGATCCACTGACTGTAAGGTACACACAGATGCATGGAGTTTTTGGTGCTACTTAACTTTTGTACTTTACGTCATATTTTTTTTTGGTTCAGTTGATATGTCGTTGATTCGTTTCGTCCTGTCTTCATGCCTTTTTTCAGTTCCCGCTTGATGACAAATCTATACACATATGCAGGAATGTCTACTCTCTCTCATTGTATCAATTAGTCCTTGATCTAATTACCTTTTATTGCAATGTACATTAGTATTTACGTGGCCAAAACTGAACAAAACTGAACCCAAGGAGAATAACACCAAGAAAATAAGTCATAAACTCTGTAGCATGAGCTACAACCGACATCAAGTGTGAAATTCTTCCGAAAGGTTCTCTTTTCTTCATGATGACCTGGTAAGTAGCTAGCAGCCAAGTACTGACGACAGTGTTACAATGAGTAAATATCACATGATTAACAGCTATGCTGACTTGTAGTTTTAGGATCGATAATGAATAGTTTCTGTTGATTATCAATAGCAGACATAAGATAATGCCTACTCAATTGTAGGTGGCAATCAATGATTATGAATTGGAGTCTGGACAACGGTGGTGGTGGTGGTGATTGTCAAGCATGGTACTGACAGTAGTGGCCAACGAGCGACAACAAAAAACTAGAGGAATCTGAGAATTATTGCCAATCGCATTATCGAAACTGTTTTATATTCTTTCAGATTGTAACAATTAATAGAAACAAGACATCCAGAATAATAGGTAGAAGGAAGACTATAACAATATGGAAACAAAGCCGAAATATCTGGAGTATATATACTTCAAGATACCCTTAGTGACATTTAAATACAATTTCATGTTTCTCCCTGTGAAGATGAAATGTTATTTAAGTTCAAATACAATACTTTAATGAAAATCCATATAACCTCCAGGATTCAAAAAAAGGCACTGATTTAACTGAAGTAAGCAAAAGAGAGAAAAAAAGTATTGAAACTGTCATGGTCTAAGGAGGTTATTTGAAATCCATCACGCCTTCGAAGAGCATAGTATGGGGTGAATTTCTTCAAAAATGATCGAGTTTGGTTTCAAATGAATTGAAATACCTAAGAACAGATTACAAAAGAGATAAACATGTGAAACGTTCATCTGACAACAGAAAGTAAAACCGAGTCACCAGTAGTATATGAGGAGGCATATGTGCAACAGCTTCCGAAAAGAGTAAATCGCATATACCAGAACAGCTTGATATGATACGTGCTGAGATGCACTTCCTTAAATTACCAGATGAAGAGCGTGTTTGTTTATTCCAGTTAAAAAGGTACACCACAAAAAATAAAGAACGAGGCGCGTCTTTCCTTTCTTTTGTCGCTTTGTACAAGTAAGGAATCTTTGTATATGTTTGGATTCTCACAACTAAATGTAATATGTAGTACCAAAGATGATGATGATTGCACATTTAGGTTTCTAGTAGTAAAATCAATGGTCCACTACCGAACCATACATCTACTGTGAAGTTCACCAACTCAACTTACCACTCACTACCTGAAAACCAAATCTCCCCTTTGAAAAGCCGCACAGGGGAACTCTCTGTTTTTTTTCTTTTAAACTCACTTTCACTTAAATTGTTTACATATCTCCCGATTGGGAAATATTCCTCTAAAAGGAGCAAGTCTTTTTTGACGGAGATTTCTTGACGCTTTTCAAAATGGGACAGGAAAGGAAGTGTCGGTTCTTCTTGTTCTCACTCTTCTTCGTGTAGTTATTTTTTTTCTTGCCAGGTCAACTCATTTGTCTTCTGTTAGTGTTCAAAGTCTCTATAATCCATTTCAAAAATATTAGCGAAAAAGTCAACGAAGAACGGTAGTCACTCCTTTATATACACCCATCCACACGTTTCGTTTTTTTTTTTACTGAATATAACAATGAAGACACTTACGCTTGACGAAATCGACTCCATAGATGAATTAAACCTGATAACCAAATCAATTACGAAGTCCAAAAAAATAATAACGTTAACTGGAGCAGGGATAAGTTGCAATGCTGGGATACCTGATTTTAGAAGTTCTGAAGGTTTGTACAATTTAGCAAAAAGAGAGAGCAATTCCTCCATAGTGAAGGGGAAAGATTTATTTGATATTTCGTTGTTTAGAAGCGATTCCACAATTCAGATGTTTTGTAAGTTTATGGAACAGTTGTATACAAAGACGAGTGTGGCTCAACCTACAAAGACACACAATTTTATAAATTATCTAAAAAAACATAAAAAATTAGTCAAATGCTATACACAAAACATTGATGGTTTAGAGAGACATTTAGGTTTAAAAACAGGAACTGAAAATTACAAATGGAAGGATCTGGATGTTGTTCAACTGCATGGCGATTTAAATAAATTGAGTTGTACCAATTGTTACCAAGTTTTTGAATGGGATGATGAAAACAAAGAGATCTTGAAAGATGGAGTGTTGCCTGAATGTCCAACGTGTCTTTTGAAATACAGAGAAAGACAAGAGATGGGTAAAAGGGTTAGTGGAGCCACTATTGGAAGTCTAAGGCCTAATATAGTATTGTACGGTGAACATCATCCTTATGCTGAAATTATTGCCAAAGGGTTGAATTACGATATGAACAAGAACCCAAATATCTTACTGATTTTTGGTACATCGCTGAGAGTGGATGGTGTGAAAAACTTAGTTAAGCAATTAAGTAAAAAAATACATGAAAAGCAAGATGGGAAAGTTATCTTTGTTAATAAGTGTCAAGTTAGTCAAAGTTACTGGGATGACGTTATTGATTATCAGATTAAAGCAGATTGTGATGATTGGTGTAAATTCTTAGAGACTAAGTTGCCTAAACTGTTTAAAGACCCTCAACTTAAGGATGATCAACAGCAACAACAAGTGAAACCTGAATTGAATGATATCGAAACAAGTATGTACGTTACACCACCTTCCACTCCAACCAAGACAATTAAAAACTCCAATACGGACATGTCCACTGCATCTTCTAAAAACTTACTACGATCATTAACTCTTGATATGATAGAAGAAGACGAAATAAACTCTCCTGAATTTTCACCTTTGAAACAGATATATCAAGACAAGAAAGAATTCGATTCACCTGATTTCACACCGCTTAGAAAAATTTATAAAGAACAACAACAACAGCAACAAAGACAAACTAAAAAACGTAATCCATTGAACAACATTGCAAATACAACAACAATTATCGCTAATAACAAGAAAAGGAAACTAGTTTCTGATTTAGATGAAATGGTGATGGTTGTTCCTGAATTATCATCTTCCACACCTCCTTCATCACCTGTCAAGAGAAGAAGAAGTCCCAGGAAAAGAGTACACCTTATTGAAGTAAATTAAATGATGACGACGACTATGATAATGATGAAGATAATGAGTACATAGATATAGATAGATTTAATGAAATAAAAAAAAATATTAACTTCGCTTTAATGATTCTGGTCTGCTTACTACCCTCACTTCCCTAAATAAAGGAGCCACCACCGCAAGAATATAAACAAAATACAACAAGTAACAAGTCGCAAATCTGGAAACGAAGAGGAACAATAAAAAAACAGAAACACAGACCTTCGTCGCGCGTCGATATTTTCATTCACAGTTTGAACAAATTTCTTTTCAGAGAGATGAATATTTAGAGACTTTCTTCTATATGTAGTCTCAAAAAATCATGAGCGGCGGCTTTATTTTATTTTTATTCAGTTTCATTTATATTTTATGATGCATATTTGATGTATTTAATTAATCTTTGTTTGTTGGGAGAAGGTACTTGCTTTGGTTTGGTATATAAAGGATAGCATTTTCCGAGAGAGGTTTGATATCGTGCAAATAAATACCGACATGGCATTAGATGGCATTCGCAGCTCTACCCCTCCGTCAACCTCCAACTCCACTTCCACCTCCACAGCAAGACAACAAATATATTCCAAGATCAATTATCAATACAATATAATACACTCTTTACTGAAACACTCACATAAGGAGTTACAGAAAAAGGTAAACTTGAAGTTTTTAAAGAGTTGTGACCGACACGGCATTAACTTACCTGATTTGATTGTTCCTAGTAGTGGTTACAATGATTATAAGTTGATATCACGGGATGAAGAGAATCCTGCAATACCTGTAGCAGAGCGAGAAGGGAAGTTAAGCAATGATATGACGGATGAGAGAGAAAAGAAGAAGGCTGAGAGAAAGAGTAAAGTTAGATTGATTCAACAAGACGAGTCAGGAATAACTTTTTGTAAGTTGTGCTTAGTTTTACTCATTCCTGGAATCAACTTACAAATAAGGATTAAATTTGACAAGAAAAACAAGAAGAGGAAGACGAAGATGACGAAGGAGGATGAGGATGAGAACGAGAACGACAAAAAGGTCGATACAAATAATCCCAGAGAGAGAAAGCTAATTTATAAGTGCCTTGATTGTGGGAATATTACTGAGTTCAGTAATTCATTAATCCAATTTAGAAAAGTTGACAAAAAACCAGTTAAAACAGCAACTATATTCGACAGTAATTTGAATTTTCAAGAGAAAAATAGCGCTACTACAACAACATCCACGGTAACAAACACAGATATTGTTAAGGATAAAAAGACTATAAAGACAAGCAACGGTAAAGTGACTAAACCGACAATAAAGAGCAATGCGGGTACAGGAACTACTAATAAGGCTAGTAAAGAGAGAAGTAAGAAAAGAAAGAAGATGAATAATTTAAGCAGTTTATTAAACGAGAAGAAATTGAAAGAGGATAGAAAAAATAAAGAGATTGATTTGTTCAATTTTATGAAGATGTAATTTTTTTTTTCTATAGGAAGAGGATTGATGGGTAATTATTAATGAATGTATGTGTGATAGGTACGTAATATGCAAATCCTCACGAAGGGTCATATCTTGAAAGAGATGACGATATTATATATATGCGAGGAATTGATCCTATGAACAATAATATTTTGTTATTTGAAATGTGCTCGTTGTAATTGGCCGGTGATAAGGGCATAGAAGTTTTTAGTCAATTAGTTAGTTCCTTTGGGCCATATTTAATGATAGACATATAAGTAGTACTAAATGAATTATATTATATTATTTCTTGGTATTTATTAATTTACGAGGCGCCAAATAAACAAGGAGGCATTTTATATGGTGGGGGGAAAGGGTGTATGGAAGTGTTTTTTTTTCGTGGTTATGGGGTATTCGGTGTCGGTGTCGGGTATGGATCGGACAAGCGTCAGGTGGGAAGTTTAACATCGGGTGTCGGGGAACTGAGTTATGAGTGTGAGAGTTTTGTGAGAGAAACTTACCGGGCGCTTAGTTTTCTTTCAAAGCGCGTGAGGTGTTTTTGGTTTGTACGCGGGTGGAGAAAGAAAGGAGACCCTGGGCGTGTGAGTGTGCGAGTGTGCGAGTGCGTGTGCATGAGTATACGGGTGAAAAAAAAGGGTGGTGCCACGCCACCCACGCCACGCAGAGGGACAGGAGGCCAAAGACTGCACTGTACACTGAAGTGCACTGGCGACAGTGGAATCATCAGTGTAATAGTGGTTGACTGGGTGCATAATTGAATAAGAGAGAGGGTGGGTATATATCAGATTGTATATATCAATGAAAATCTAGAGTAGAGACACCTGCTCAGCATTCATGTGCCCGCAATGCAATTGGTGTATAATCAATGGATCTCCTAGACACTGGATGGCTGACTACTTACAGAAATACAACCGCGCATGAAAGAAAATTCTAGAGACCTCGTAGAGAAGAATAAAATTATTGCTTAAAGTAGTAAAGACTGGCCGGCAGAGGCGCACAATATTTGAGAAAGTATATCTCGCGGCTGCTGTTGTTGTCCTGCTAACACACACATTTACTATGGAATGGCCTCCCCGGAAGCAACCGGAAAGAGAACTAATTAGGTTTGCAACAGAGTAGATTGGCTGAATTCGGAAGGAGCGAAAAAGAGCGAAAAAAAAAACAGTAGGAGGACCAGGATGATTCCGGGGAAACCAGGAGCAGGAACAGGGACAGGGACGGGTGCTATGAAAAAAAAAAAAAAACACAAGGAACAGTGCGGGATTTGTAACGAGGAAGCGGGGCGGTCGTTAATGAGCAACCGGGAGGCAGTGGCGGTTGGGAGGGACATCCAAGGAGGGGTGTTAGAGATCCCAGGGTGGGCGTTAGTGAGCAAGAAATAGCAATTTGCGCACCCCATCCACCCCGGTTTGGGACTCTTTGAAGATTTCACAACATTCACATTGTAAAGAGCTATATGCATGCACTTCACACAGAGACAGTCAGAAATCAGCTTGAATTCAGTTCAGGAAAGACAGAGGTTGTTTTTCTTTGTCGTTTTTTTTTCGTTCCCTTCTTCAAAAGAGATTCATTCTTTGTTTTCGATATCTAATTTTTTATTTCAAACATTTTTCATATACTTTGTTCCCAACCGCTTACTGTATGGATGGTTGCTGCCAGTTGATCAGGATCCGGCTACTTTTTCATCGATCATCCCACTTTTAATACCTTGTTACTTGCACCATTTCCATCACATCCGATGATACAAGGACTTTGAACAAGCGCAACGAACTAATAATTTACAGACTTCACCGACTTAAAGCAAAAAAAAACGTTCGCTCATTCATTTCACGACTTGACAAGCATAGAGTTAAGTTTACCCTTAATACTTCATTTGCGACAGTTAAAATTCTCTTCTCTTTGTCTATTTGCGTGTGTGTTTGTTTGTTTGTTTGTTTGTGTTTACCTTGGAAACATATTTTAAAAAATGTCTGAAAGTGATCAATCACCCATCGAGAAATCAGTATCATTAAATACCAATGTGGCAGCTACAGCTATAAATACCAATACAAATACAACTCCTTCTCCTCATCCTCTTACTACTACAACTACTACTACAACTACTACTGCTACTGCTACTTCTACTAAGGATTTCATGAATATACCCACTTCTCCAGCTTCTCCATTCGTCACTAAAATAACTATCTCTGAAAGCACTGGTGGTGGTGGTCAAAGCCCACAATCTTATTCAACTGCCTCTACTCCTGCTTCTACACATGCATCTACTATACACTTTTCAAACTCACCAAGTAATGAACCATCGCCATTATCGCAACCTCACCCGATTAAGATTAAAACAAGTAAGAAATGGATTTTACCTCCAAGGCCAAAACCTGGAAGAAAACCTTCATCTCAGATTCAATCCTCTTCAGGCTCTTCAATTTATAAAGAAAAATCACCTGGTGTGAAAGATCAACTAATAAAGAAAAAATCAAAACAGTTGATGTCAGCCGTGTCTAGTCAATCATCTAAAGATAATCCTGGCCAACAGCAATGTGATGGTAGATGTAAGAGTAAATGGAAATCAAAATCAAAATCGAAATCACCTTCTCCAATATCGCCATCTTCACCAACTCAATCATCACATGCATCATCCCAATTGACTGATCCCCTAATGACATGTTTAGAAGATTCTATTCTGAGCAATCCTGTTAAACAGGAAATTTTGAAAATCAATGAAGAGAATTATTATTTGAAGTTACAGGTTATCAAACTAGTTTCAGACTTGAAAACTTTGAGAAATGAGATTAAGCCATTCATATCTAACAACAATAATAATGGTACTAGCGAGAATAAGAGTAAGAATAAGGATAAGAACAAGAACAAATATAACACCACGATGAAATTGGAAAATGGGACCACTGGTAATAGTATAAAAAATCTATCAATTAATGACGCTGATTTTCAACAACAAATTGATAATAAAAACAATTCAATATTAGTAAATTCAGCAATCATTGATTCCCAAATTAATGCCAATAACAATAGGAATGTCAGAAATCCATCATCCTCATCATCTGTTCAGAAACCGACTTTTCCAATGGATATGCTAACCGATAACGGGAATATTGAACTCGCCAAATTCAATAATGACCAAGAGCAACATTTGATAAATAGGGGGAACTCCAATATTAAAAACAACAGTAAGAAAAGAAGTCACGATGACGACATCAATGATCTAATTGTTTCGTTGATTGATTTGAATCATTCACAACAGGTTCAAAGTCAGCAGTTGATAAAACAACATCAGCCTAACAGTACTCTTAAGAAGGAGGAAAATGATGATGATACACTTCTTTTGAAAAATGCTTTCAAAAGGAAAGAAGTTGACTTGAATGATAGTATTAAAGTGAAACAAGAAGAACTTGAGTTGCAAGGTATTATTTCTATGAAACAAGAACTCCCCAAATTAAAGGATGAATCTTTTGAGAAATTTATTACATTCGATACTACTCAAAAAACAGAACCCATTGATTCCAAGGGAACTAATATACTTTTATCATCACCAGATAGCAACAGTCAATTATTGGATGAACTTGGTAATGATTATTACAACGACGATTACGACATGTTAAACAACAACAACAACAACAACAACAACAACAACAACGACCTCGATGATGACATGTTGATCGATTTAACACCAGCTACCACTACAGCGTCTTCAAATACCCCAAATACAATGACATTAAGTTTGACCAGAACTAACGATACTTTAGATACTTGTTATAGTGGAATTGAATTGGGAAATACAATTGTTAATGGTAGCGAGTCGCCAGATTTGCAACCATTAGATAAGTTGAATGACGATTTCAAACTATTACCAATCCCTTCAATCACAAATGACACTACTAGTTTTGATAAGAATAACGGTGAAGTTGAGTTTTCAATCTTTAGTGGATCAAACACTATGATGATTACGAATGACAAAGGGGGAAGCAGAGACTTCTCCTCCGATAATAAATTGATGACGTCCTCTGGTGGGGATAATAATGCCCTAATGGTTGACGAAAGTATTGATGAATTATATTCTCAAGATTATTATAGATTAGGTGACAATTATAACGATGGCAGTAATAAATATGTTGATTTGGCATTTGAAAGTTTTATAAATGGCGACAATTTGTTATGACTTGTATGTACATGCATGAATGAATGAATAAATAAAAATGAAAAATGAAAAAAAAAAATGAAAAGAAAGATACAATTATAGAAAAAAAAGAGATGATGTTATTATTTATTAGAAATTTTTTATTTTATTCTTGTGTGTTTTCTTTTATGTGATTGAAGATTGAATGAACGTTAGATGACTTGTGTTTTTTGTTGTACTTTTTTTTATGAAGGTCTTTGTTTATTTGTGTTTATTTTTATGTTGGGATATGACGTTCTGCTTATCTGAGCCTTATTGCTTTATATATTGTGTTTTTTTTTCTGATCTTTATAAATTTTTGTTAAGGAGCATTCAAGTGTATTATTTATATGGTATGGTAAACCGTCATGTGGTGGAAAACACGAGAATCGACTCCACGCAAACCGCGTACAGCAGAAATTTAGAAGCCGCATAAATATTTTTGGAATGAGGAGCACGTGGGTGTTGGCTGGCTGGAAGAACAAGAAGCAGCCGAAATACGTCAAGCACCGATGGTGATGGATGGAGTGTCTCCTATATAAGTACCATATACAGATGTATAGCTCTATGTATATAGCATTCATAAGATCACATTATCGTCTGTGCCCTTCGATTGCTGATAAAAGACCACCCTAGGTGAGAGAAAAAACCCACGCAAGAGCCTGGATCAGAAAGAATAAAAAAAGCCGATTAAAAGTTAAAACAGAAAGTTGCTGCAAATCAATCCCTGATTATAATAAAAAACAAAAATAGTTTTACTGTTTGATACTTCATTTGGTTTTCTTTTCTCTTTGCCAATTTTTGTATTTCAAAAGTGTGTCTGTTAGCCTGTTCTATCGATTGAGCAAACAACTACATTTGTCGATTTCACCACACTATGTATGTGTACTATTTTGCTATTAAGGCTTATCTTATCTGAAGCCCAATATCCATATAATTTTCATTTTTCATTTCTTTTTGTCTCATTTTATCTCATACAAGGAACTAACATAATAATTCACGACATTGTCTACTGTCATTCTACTTTAGGAAATTCGGTAAATACTTAGCTGCAAGACAACTTGAATTACCTGAGTATTCAGGGTACTTTATAAATTACAAATCGCTAAAAAAATTAATAAATACTTTAATCGCCAACACTTCGATAACAAGCACATTAAATAATAATAACAACAATAGCAATGAATTTGAATCGTTAAAAGACAAGAAAGGTTCTTTTTTTTTCAAATTAGAAAGAGAATTAGAAAAAGTTAACAATTTCTATTTAGAAAAAGAAGCCGAATTGAAATTCAGACTCGATATCTTAATAGCCAAGAAAAACAAAGCATTATTGGAAGGAAGACTCGACAACATTAATAAAAACTCAATAGCTTTTGTCTCATTATACGACGGATTCAGGAAATTTATCAAGGATTTAGACAGATTAGAACAGTTTGTTGAATTGAACGAGACTGGGTTTACGAAAGTGTTAAAGAAATGGGACAAGAGGTCGAAATCGAGAACTAAAGAGTTATATTTAACCACGACTGTTAATGTGCAACCTGTTTTCCATAGAGATCAGATCATCGATTTGAGTGACCTCGTGGCTAATAACTTAATGGAATTAGAAGCTAAAGTGGAAGGCGATGGTTTCATAAGGTACAACAATAACAATAATAATAACAATAACAATACTAGCAGCGACAACAAAGGCATTAGCCATAACAATCAAAACATTACTTATTCTAGTAACGTGTATAATAATGAAGAATCAAATGAGAATGAGAACGCATCATCGAAAAATAATAATAATGAATTGAAAGACGGTTCTACTGATAGATCAGGACTGCCGAGTAAGATTGACTTAGAATCTGATGAATTATACACTGATTTTTATGAAATTACAACCCAGATAGCGAATTTATCTAAAGACGAGCAAGAGTCGAATTTGAAAGAATGGTCTAATCAGATTCTTTCGAAATTAACTCCAAATTATCAAAAATTCACAATTTCTAAAGTGTTCATGTTGTTGATATCCAATTCACAAATAATTGATGAGAATCTTGAATTGTTTTATAAAATTTTCCAACAATTTATCGATTTGAGCATCATTGACGATTTGAATGGTAGAACATTATTACATGAAGCTTCTAGTTGTAAGACAGGTAGAAACTCAATTATCAAGCTATGTTTAGATAATAGCTTAGATGTCACTATCAAAGATGTCACAGGCAGAACCTGTTTGCACTATATCACTGAAACTGGCCGCGATGACTTATTATTACTGATTCTGGAAAATTTACCTAAATCGGTTACCATGAGTACAGAAACGGACACTAATGATCAAGTTCATCTATTGGATACCATGGACAATGAGTCAATATCTCCATTATTAATGGCTATCATTCACAATCATGTATCATCCGTTGAGATATTGTTAACCCATGGAGCTAATGGATTTCCTTTACAAGATGACTTGAAGCCAAAATACTTACCTTTGAATGTGGCTTGTAAGAAAGGTAACTATCAAATTGTGGAGTTATTACTTTCGAAATTCATAACCCCTCAGAAAGCTTTTGAGATCCAACTATTGACTAAATCCTCACAAAGTAATGCCGAAGGCCTGTTACCGTTACATATAGTTGCTTCTTCAGGGCACGATGATTTGATCCCATTGTTGTTGAAATACGGCGCGAATATCAATCAATTGGATAAGTTGAACAAATGGTCACCTATTTTTTATAGTGTTATTAAAGGATTTGACAAGACTACAAAGACATTGATAGATCACGGAGCCGATTTCAAATTCAAAGATGAAGATGGGTTGAACTCGTTGTATTATGCCATTTGGGAAGGTAATGTTGAGGTGTTGAATATTTTAATTGACTCGATGAACAAAGAACAACAGGAAAAATTTTTGTTAAAACAGAAGGAAGCAGAGAAGAAACAATTACTTCTACAGAAAGGATACAACAATGACAATGACAATGATGAACCTCCTAGTGCTCCAAAGCTAACGTTTGCCAATGACATTTTATTGAACGATAATAAGTTTTTATTACCATCATTAGAGTCTCCGGTCTCTAAGACGAAGTTGCCATCATTAAATGAACTCAGTAATGTTGATATGATTCCAGATTTATCTTTACCTCCACCGATAATCCCGTTGAGGAAATACGGTCATAATTTCTTAGAGAAGAAGATTTTCTTAAAGCTTTCGTTCTACACCAATAGAAATTCGATTAAGTTAAATTCAGATACTTTTCTGACCTCTATTCCAGGTAGACTGACTATTAGTTGTGATAAGAATGATTTAATTCCAAGAAATATACTATTACCTGTCTTGGATAACGACAAATCAATTACCTTCCAAACTGACTCATTTGATGATTTCATTATCGATTTCGAATTGTTTCCTACTTTTGGTACCAGACTAATAGCTAAGTCGACTCTATCATCTTCGTTATTCCAAAATTCCTTCCCTGGTGTTGGTTCTAAATTAAACGGAGACTTGGAGATCTCTTTATTCGACGTCAGACTAAGAAACATAGGTTCTTTGAAATTCAACTATGAGATCGTGTATCCGTACTCTGGTATACCACTAGAAATTTCAATGTATGACACTTACTGGAAATCATCATCTTCAGCATCTTCAGCAGCAGCTGCAGCTTCTATATCGACTACCACATCCATAAAGAACGAAACTGTCAAGTCTATTTCGTTTGTCACTGCTTCTTCATTGAGTGGTGAGTATTTCCGTGTTCATGTTTGTCTGTTAAGTGATGGGACACCAATAGTTTGCCCTCGTTGGCAAGTTGACTTAAATGGGGTCACGTTACCGGTCTGTTCATTTGAGTTCAGTCAATTGCGACAATTACTTTATCAGAACCAAGAAGACTACATGAGTTTGTGTGAAGATTTGAAGAATTTCAAACAGCATAATAAAAACAATCAACCTGATGGGTATCAAACTCTTGAAGATCTATTATCAAGACTGTATATTCCATTATCAGATTTCTTAAACTTGATTCCTGTTGAAATATCGCTAAATATTGAGATTTTCTACCCATCAATTTATGAATTAGAATTTTTCAACATGAGAACATATTCGATATCATCGAACAATTTGGTTAAGCAGTGTCAAGAACAGAGGTTGAATCCAATCACAAACAATATCTTGAATAATTTCATAGACTTGATATTGAATGATGTATTCAACCATGTTAGAAGTTTAAGAATCAACAATCAAAACAATGGCAAGAAACTAAACCGTTCGTTGATTTTATCCTCCGACAATTCTTCAGTTTGTACCATTCTAAACTGGAAACAACCAAACTATCCTGTTTTCTATAATATTAATGGTATCAAATATAATAAGCAATTACATAAATTCATACCATGCTCATCCAACGGATTCCCAATCACAAATGTGAGTGAGATAACAAAGAACCAAAAAATTGAATTGAATATCAACAACATTGACTCCATAAATAAGAATTCAACAGAATATTTGAACGATCTACAATTCAAAGACAAGTTGACTAGATCAATCAAATTGAGCATCAGTTTTGCCACTTCCAACAATTTGTTAGGTTTGATTGTCCCGAATACGATTTTAAGTATTTGTCCGGACTTGATCAAATCAATCAGATCTAAAAGTTTGATCTTGGTTGCCAGTCGAGATGACGAAGACTGTTGTTGGAGATCATGTATGGTTGGTGGTCACAGTGACTACTTCAATTGTGGGAAAGATGAAAAACAATTTACTAGTTTTCTCTTTGAAGATCACAATAAAAAAGATGATGATGATATTAATGTCAATGGATTAAGATTTAATGATATCTTGAGTTTCAAAGATACTATAGATATGTAATGCATGAACAAGTATATAGAATATCGATGCAAACAAAAAGAGAAAAAATGATGAATAGAGTCATTCTAGCAAAAGTTATCCCTATGTCAATCAAGGAAACAGAAAGCAAGAGTGAGCTAAGCCAGTTGGAGAGATTGGCTTATAAGCTGTTTAAGGTGCTCTCAAGATACATACAACTTTCTAGAGACGCCCCAAATGAGAACTATTTTGTGGGTATATATTTATTTCTTGCTCTTGTATTTTATTATATGTTGATCGTCCTTATCTTGTAACTCTTCTGACATGTATTCTGATAACTGACAAACTATCATCATCTGTGCTATAGATTGTGTTTGTCCATAATGATATACGACAAACTGGGTACAGCTTTCCGGTTTCTCCTTCTCAAGAAACTCCGATCTTCACCTTCCTAGCCCGGGGTTTCAGCCTTGTTATGTCCGACGTTCTCAAGCTTTTTTGGAATGCTTTGTTGTATGCATTCTTTCTACGGTTGAGTAAGTGGATTTTGTCATGTATATGAGTGGCTGATCTGCAAGTATATACATACATGATGTTTACTGATCATATAATCTAATATATAAAACGTGCCATTCCTTACACACACCGAACGAACATATACAACGCAAATCGCAGCTCATCTCAGCCCTGCGGGCTCCCCCCCTCAAACTACCCCTCTTATGGCAGAGAAAACGTTTTTCCACTTTCGCATTCAGATTCTTTTTCCAGGAGATTCTCTTATCAGGCAGAAGTAATTTTATTAGTTCTCTTTCTGATTTGCTAGCTACCACTTACTTACTGGTCGGATTAATTGCTTTATTTTGTTTCATTTGCTTCATTTGTTTCATTTCATCTTGATATACTAACTGGACCTTGCTTGTTCTCAGTAGTTGATTTACTTCTCATTCTCATACGTTTTCATGTCTGTCATCCCTCTGCATCACCACAAGCCATACTCGTTGGTCAATTCATCATAGATTAATAAAAAAACTGCAAGTGATCAGAGCTTGTCTCATCTCATTCCAAACTATTTCTCACTACCCGTTTTAATGTCGTTGTCTCATACCACAACAGCATCGACGTCTTCGTCTCCAATACCACCCGCCAAACCACCACCACCACCAGCACTATCATCATCATCGTCATCATCATCATCATCATCATCATCGGTACCACCACCACCAACACCCCCATCATCATCATCATCATCGGCATCACCATCGTCATCATCTAGGTCATCACCACTCGTAAACCATATCCCAGCCATAACGGGTGACATGATCCCGCATCCGAATCCTTTTTTCCATCTTCCAACAGAATTAAAACCTTACAAAGCAGGTATTTTGTCTTATGTTTCGTCTATCGTTTCTACAACAGTTGGATTCCCATTGGACTCTTTGAAGACTAGAATGCAGACACATCATTTTCCAAATGCTTACAACTGTTTGTCTTTAACTTTAAAACAAGAAGGTGTTCGTGGATTGTTTAGAGGCATATCGGCTCCCTTGATTTCAACCTCTTTTGCCAGATCTTTTGGCGTTACGATATATACCGAAGCTAAACCGATAGTAACATATGTTGGAACTTCAATTTGGGGGCAACATCCCCTCTTAAAACCGACACTCAATTCTGGCGATGAGAAACAAGCTCACTTTGAGAAAGTAATTAATAATATTCCAATTGCATTATTATCAGGTTCTATTTCTGGTTGCATGATTAGTTGCTTTGCTTGTCCCTTTGAATTGTCTAAGATTTTCTCGCAGATTTTAATCTTGGCTAATAATGATAATGGAAGTCATTCTGGAAGGATACTCAAGGTTAGCCAACTAAACAAGACTAACGCTACTGCAATACCTAAAGGAATACTTCAAGTAGCACAATCTATTGTCAAGCAGGAGGGAATTGGTGGCTTGTATTCTGGTTTTAGATACCATTTACTGAGAGATGGTTTGTCATATTCTTTGTTTTATGGACTATATGAAACAGTTAAATTAGTCATCCAATCCAAAAACGACCGTTACTTCAATGAAAATACTGGCCTTGGTAAGAATGCAGATCAAGAATGGAAGAAAAATACAATTGATTTACTTAGTGTCCCACTAGCTGGTGCTTTTGCCGGTTGTTTCTCATGGATTACGGTTTTTCCTATAGATACAGTTAAATCGCAATATCAAAGAGACGTGGTTGGAAATGTGTTGAAGAGTATGCAAGGACGGTATAATCAGATTATAGAAGTCGAACACTCTAGTTGGAAAGACATTTTAGCAAGAGTCCCAAAGAGAGAAACTTATAAAGGATTAGGACCAAGTATAACTAGGAGTGTCATTACTACTACGATCTTTTTCAGTATATTTGAGTACCTGATGAGAACAATAACGTGAGGGAAGAAGGAAAACGAAGCGGATTAGATTAGCGAATTTGTTATAGAGTAATTATACATCAATTTATAAAAATGTCTCTCAAAAATGGCCTGTATATAGAACTTATTATCCATGTAAATAAGAATGCAAATACATAGATGTATATATAATAATAATAGATACTCCCTAAAAAACAGAATACATGGAAATGTGCGACGATCGACGCTTGACATAAAAATATCACGTAATTATCGACCGATGACGTAGGAACTCACGCAACATGAAAATCATTTTTTGCTTGTTTCTGCAATCAAAACCCAAGAATGTTATTCAGAAATACAAAGTAAACAACTAAAACTACTGATGCAGCAACCAGTCCCTTTCAAAAACAAAACACACAAGTCATTCAGCTCACGTAACATACCCATGAACAACAAGTGAAGACCATTTTAAAGAGACGAAAAAGTTTTCTATAAACAATTTAAATACCCTCATTCGTTATATTGTCATTTGTTTCACCACAGGTGACAACATTCTCTTTTTGCGGCGCCCCTAGGTAGGCACATTTCTGGAACTACAGACATAAATTCGATTACATTCTTGAACAGAGCAAGTTATTCTCTACCGATCCCTTATTACTACGCAATAGGTCTTGACCACAAAACTAATATATACACATTATCATACAGACATGCTCTTTATACCCATACCACTTCTCTCCACCCTATTCATTGTCACTTTTATTATAGATATAACCAATGCAGCTTTTGTGCGATCAACCCACTGTGCAAGCTTTGACGACACAGGTTTCGACAAGAATTTGTACAAATTTACAAACTTCTTAACCAACGTGTCTTATGACAAAGTGAAAGAATCAATGGAGTTTCAATTTCGTGCGTTTGCGTTATCTGATATCCCTGATATCAACTCGTCGACCAATATGTATACCACAATGCATGTAATTTTGAAATACGTCGATGAGATAATAGTTGATGATTATTATAGACTTTGTGACTTTGTTCATGTGGATCGTTCAACTTCTTATATCGTCCCTGATGGTGTCTTTGACGGGTTTGACAATTCTTCCAACATACTGACAAACACAACAAGATCTCCTACATCTGCAAGAACGGTATCAAATTCTCTGACAAGATTACCTCACCATGGCAATAATAATTCAGTAACCGTTACAACAATAACTTCCTTATCAACTATCACTACAGGAACAGCAAACGTGCTGGTTACTGATTTGGTAACTTCAACAATAACCGACAGTGGTTCAGACTCTTCAACCACTTCTACGAAAGGAAAAGACACACATCACGAAGATCCAGGTTTTTTACCTGTTGGTATACAGAATAGAGAAGAAACGCCTCCTATGTTTCCTGCTCCTATAACTAGCGACTTTGTTAATGCTGATGGTGTTGGATGGGGTGCTGCTGGTCAGCAAACCCATGTTGTGGTCACAACTACTCCTCCTCCACAGGCCGCGGCACAAGAAGTTCCTGGTCAGGTTCCAGGTTCAGTACCTGGCCAAATTCCTGGTGTGGTCCCAGGACAAGTTCCTGGTTCAGTTCCTGGCCAAGTACCAGGTGTAATTCCCGGAGAAATCCCTCCCACCGCAACAAACCTTGGTGGTGTGGCTACTGCTGCTTATCCATGGACTGACTCGACTGCTTCATCATCAATGCAACATTTGAATGCTTCTTGTCCTATGTTCACTAACAATGAGATTACGATCACTTTTCCAGTCAACATTAAGCGACATTCCGCTTTTGGTTCTTATCATATTCAAGTGATTTTTGTAGGTTCCGACGCCAATCACACGGTGATTGGTTGTACTAGTTCATCAGTCAGTACTACGCAAAGCGAGTCACTGCCCTATTTCTTAACTATATTCTTATCAATCTTATTATCTCTGGTTGTCATAAGTAATATTTTAAGTTATCTCTTTTCGCCATATCAGGATTCTGACGATCCATTCTTAATGACTGCTTCCGCCATTTGTAACGCTCCGCTATTGAATCAAGTAAGTCCTGGATTTGTTGATTTTTTCCACTATATGCAATATATTTTCTTTATGGCTGCTTTGAATGTGCAGTATCCGGGATTTTTTCCTCCTTTAATTACCTCAATTAGATGGGTTGCATTCATGGACATGAGTACAGGAATTTCGGCTGTCTCTGTTAACAATGTTTGTCAAACGATTTTCACAGGTGGTTTAAAATCATTAAGCAATTCGATTAGTGATGATATAGCTGCTCATAATTGGAAATATTTTTTGATTAATTTAAGTATTTGCATCGGTGTTACATGTTTTATCTTCCAACTGATAAGTACTTTCTTAACTTTAAAACAGAAAGCAGATCATAGACCCAATCTTCAGAACTTCTTGAAAAACTCGTTTCTTTTCAACTTAGGACTTGTCCTATTAAGTACATTGAAAACTGCTGCTATTCCTGCATTGATTCATTCTTCATATCTGTTAACGACTTTGATGGACAATCCTTACGGTGGACCAACTCATGATGGTTATCAAATTTGGGCTGTTGTTACTGCTTCTTTATTCTTAGCTATTTTCTTTAGTTTGATGGCATTTTCAATTCTAAGATATGTGTTGAATAAAAGAGGTAGAGATAAACTATATAAGTCGTTGAACGTTATTTTGATATGGCAATGGTTTTACGTAATGTTTAAAACATCAAGGGTTGGGTTTCTCATTATTGACTACCTAGAGATCATTATGTTTAGTATAGCCATTGGTTGTTTACAGATGAATGGCACGGCTCAGATTACAATTATCATTGTTAGTCAAGTGATTTATCTTGCTTTGTTGCTCATGCGTAGGCCTTACTATTCAAATACCAGAATGAACAGAAACAAAGTTGCTGGTTCGTTAGCTAAGATAATTGTTTCGATCTTACATTTACCTTTCATCTACACACTTGGTATCTCAGATAGTATAAGTACGAGACTAATTTGTGCTATCTTAATTATCCATCTTTTAGTCATTGTTTTCATTTATCTTTTACCAACTTTACAGAATTTGTACCTGACTACGAAGTTATACTTCAATTACAGAAAAGGTGAAAAAGGTACAGATATTCCCGATTATAGAGAAAATGGTGATCGTATTGAATTGCCAGTGCTGGACGATTCTATTTATAGTTTCCCATCCAATGCCAGTGCGTTCTCACTTGGTCTTCATAGTGTGGCATTGAGAGAGAGCAATATTGATTATGACAGTTACAGTGTTAATAGAAGTAGCTATAATGAAGATAACGAAGATGATAGCGATGTCAGTTTCCGTTCTCCGCAACCTCCTCATTCAAGAAGCGCAAAAACTACATCTGTTACATTAAGTTTGGACTCAAGTGAGATCCAATTGACCGACCAAAGGGTATTGCCAGCCATTTCGATAAATCATTTGAATCTTCTCAATGCCCGTACTTCTGGTAACTCGACTGGAAAACGACAGTCCTCGCGTTTCCCGAACGTTGGCTTCAATTCTTCTTCTGCCACACCTTTCACTGACAATTCGAAGAAGAAAAGTAAAAGAGATTGGGCTTCAAGAGAAGTAGATCTTTATTTTAATGCTCGCAGAATGTTGCAACCGGATCCTGAAGTGAAAAGGTTATGGGAGGAAAGAGGCAAGAAGCTAGAGAAAGCTAATGATTTGTTACACAAGCGGATGAAATCTGAGCTTTCTTTGTCATCTTCATCTACTGTTGAATCCAAAGCTGAAGAACAGTTAGGCAGCAGTTCTAATGGTGTAAAAATTGACCAAAACCAAAATCAAAAGTTTAAACAGTCATGGCTTTTTGGTAAGTTATTTGGTTCGAAACCTACTAAATCAAGTACGCAAGAGAAAGGGTTTGTGGTGATGAGACCTCGTCAATTAATGGCAATGCCATCATCTACGATGCGCGATGCTGTTGGTGATGACCAGTACCCTGCCAACTTTTTTGATTCAAGGAACAGCATCAGAACAGGGACCCTGATGATGGATTCAGATGCTTCTTCTTTACGAACCTCAGCCATTATTCCTAATGCAATCTCAAGGACAACAATAAGACCTTTACACAGGAACAATCCGTTTGATGTAGAAGACGAAACGGAGATTGATCCTGACTTAAAAGAGTTTTCGCCTATATACATTGACAGGGTAACCTACCTCAATCGCAAGAGCAATAATTTTGATGAAGACGACGAAGATAATGAAGATAATGGAGATGACCAGATTGTAAGTTTTCAAGAAGACGATGATTGTGAGGATGACGATGCTATGCTAGATACGTTTAGAGATCCCGACGACTACGATTATGACGATAACAGGGGCAGGAAGTTTGGCCTAAGAGTCATTAATACTAGTGAAGTTGAGACTTATGATGATAATGAGTTAGATAGAAGCGAAGATGAAGGTGATAGTGAAAGAACAAGCACTAGTGACGAGGAAGATGAGGACAATGGTTTATATTTTGATGCTACTCCTATTGTCAACAATAGGTGAGCCATCGTTTGGAGACAGGCATTTTTAGGAAAAAATATTCTCTTTTTTCATTATTATTTTCATTATTATTTTCATTATTATTTTCATTATTATTTTCATTATTGTTTTCATTATTATTTTACTTCATTTCAATCATGTCGATGAAATCCACGATGGACTTCCGTTGGCTCGAATCAAAGCCCTATCTCCATCAAAAAAATCTGAGTAACCTCATACGTGTGATATTTAGCTGTTGGCTTCAGATATATACGAAGCTTTCTGTAGCGACCCTAAACACGAAATCTGATCTGCATTATGGATATTACCAGTCCATGCATCGACACATTAGGTTACAATTTGTAGACTCAAGCTTCAAAGTACAGTGACCTTACCACCCGACTTGCTCGAAAACTGGCTGCTGATTGGGATTTGTGGTGGGTGTATATTTTTTATCCCTTTTTTATTGAGGTTGTTTTAAGAATTGTATCCTTCGAGCCGCATGTCATCTATTAAAGCGCCAAAAAAGGGCGCAGATGTTGAATTATGTAATCTTATTCTTTTTTTGATTGATCCTTCCATAAAGAGGAAAATGAGGGGTAATGTACCTTATAAGAAGGTCTATTTTTCAATCAGACTAGCTTCTTCTTTATACGTATATCTTTTATTGGTGATTCCCATATCATTAGTTTCATCAGCGTTACAACCTGTTTGGCTGTGGCAAGTATACCTCAAAACATGTACCGATTATTAACTAGAACATCTATTTCTGCAAGATCATCTCGTGCTTCCATCTCCAATGCTTTGAAGAGATCGTATGCGGAGACTGTAACAACTACTAAGCAGCAACCGCTTAGACTAGGTGCTTCATTACAAGAGAAGTTGAAAGCATTGACACAACCGAATAACAATGATCGGGAGAATAATACCTTTTCAATTTCTGGAGTTTACCAAAAACCGATATCAGAACAGGAGCCCAAACTGGAACTAATGAGCATTTTCAATAAGTTTACACAGTACAATCACTCTAAAAAGATAGATTTCAATTCAGATGAATTTCTTGACTCGTATCCAATTGTTCAATCCTTTAATGGTATGCCAAGGGCTCCTGTGAGTACTGATAATTCGGATACTATTAGCTTCAAGACTTCTGAGGATCTGTCCGAGTATGTTGAAAATCTCCTCTATTCGACTAACAGTCCCGCACCAATCCAATTACAACTATTGAAACCTATAATTTTCGATAGAATTTTAACTGAAGCAAATATTCCAAATTTGAACTTATCAAACATTAAGTTAATACTGCAGATTTTCAGAATTAACTCAGATTTTTTATCTGTACAAAAAACTTTGAAGTTTATTAGTTCGAATGGATTACAACCAGATATTGACTGCATCAACATCTGTCTATACACATTAGGCAATATTTACCAAAAGCATATGATTAATAAATCAGAAACTATTCGTATTCTAGATCAATTAGTTGACTACATTGTGAAAGATGATCTGAATCCTAATTGCACGACCTGGAAATTATTGCTCTTTTATTTTCCTTCGAGTCAAATTCCTTCAGTCATTTCAATCTTATTGGCTTTGGATTTCCCTATTCAAAATGTTTTATGGAGATTATTGACAAAAATTGATAAAGTCAGAGTTCCGCTAAATGATTTCTTGGGAATTATAGAGGCAAGTAATTCAAAAATATCTCAGTCATTGGAATTGCCTGAATTTTTGATGATTCACGTAGCATATTCTAACTGGCCAATCGTACTTCAGATAGTCGATGCCTTGATTACTACGAATCAGTTGACTGAACAACAGGTTCATCTAGTAATCTGTGGGATGGCTGCTGATAAGAAATATCCCATGGCTATATCATTGATCGAGCATGTAAATTCAAATATACCAGAGTACAGCAATTCTGATGATTTTCTTAAGCGAAAATATACTCAGTTATTAGACAAATTTTTAGATGAAGAAATGATAATTGATGACAGAAGTTGGTTGAAGGTTGTTAGGTTCTTATGGAATCAATCTGAGAAAAAATTCCGTATGATTCAGTTGAAGTTAGGAAAATTAAAAAGACTGGATGTCGTTGAAGAAAAGCTTTTAGGGAGATCAGCTGACATAGACAAGGAGTTTCTAGAGGCGTTAACTTGGAAGAAAAATGAACAATTAGTCTCTAATTTAGAAGATAATACTAGACAGTATGTTAAAGTTGCAAAAATGATCACTAACTGTATAGGTGGTTGAATGAAGTCACTAGTGTCACGTTTCTCAGTTATATATGTTGTAATGAATACCTGGAGTATTAAATTCTGCTAAGTTCTTTTACTTTAAATGTAATTTCACTTAGAGAGGTTGAGACTTGCCAATAGTTGGACTTTAAGAAAGAATTTGAACAGTAAAAGTTAAAATTGTAAGAACAAAAGAGGTAACACCTAGACTGTAGACTTGTATGTTACATATGTACATTGCTAAAGCTGGTTTCGACTAATGAAATTGGAAATTGAATTGAGCACACATGACTGAATGACAATCAGATATTTTCCTTAAAAAGATGTGACTGTAATTTTTCTTCTTTTTTTTTTTTTTGGTTTTTTTCAGATTTAGGGTCCAAGTTATTTAATTATTACTACATAAATACATTTTATTAATAGTACAAATTCTATTTCATTAGGAAGTGTAAAGATTACTAAACTATTCTATTTTCTTTGTCTCTTACTTGCTCTTTTTGATTCCTGTTCAAACTTTCTTTTCAAAACGTTATTCAACAACTTTTCGTCTTCAATAATTTTGAATTTTATTTCGCCGGTTTCTTCTTCTATACCTGGGAAATCAGCCAACACACTCTTTAAACAGTCAACTTCATTCTTTAGAACAATCTTTGCAATATCTTGCCTCTCAAAATCACCATACTCCTCAGGTAGCTGGTAAGAGGAATCAGTGATCTCATTCGGATACTCTTTCAATCTCAATTGAACTATCTCACGTAAATGGTTTACACAACCTTTAGTTAAGATGCCGTTCTCTAACAACTGATATGATTTCAGAATGGTTCTATTTACAAACAATTCAAAGTCCCCATGAGGCCCTTTATTGAGAGACTTGTGTAATTTCTTGAACCACTTTTTATCTGTCTTGAAAGATTCGTATAATGTTGAAAGGATCAGAATCAGAATAGTCAATTCAGGTAAGACTTCACCCTTGTTGAAAATTTCATAGGTTGATAAGACAATACCACCTTCATTGTCTTCTAACGTTTCATCTAAATATTCTGAATCATTAATTAATTCCAAGATCTTGTCAATCAAACTCTCGTACTCACTGAAACTATGATCGATTTTGAATCCATCGACAAAATATTTCTTAATATATTCAATTGGCAAATCAGAAAACTCAAACGATGAAGATGGTAACTCAACGTATCCGTACTTACGCAATATTTCAGAATTTGGTAATTCCCCATAGATGTTATAAATTTGAGAGCCCTTGGTGATCATTTTGGTTGATTTCATTACTAGATTTGTCTTTTCGTAGTTTAAAGTGGCATTGTATAAGGTGGTATTGGCATTGAGAGTATCAGCTAATGGGACCATGGACTTTAAGTATGGATCATTCTTGATTGAATCACTATCGTTTTCGCTATCGTTTTCGCTGTCGTTTTCGCTGTCGTTTTCGTCATCATTTTCATCTTCTTCATCTTCTTCGTCTTCTTCGTCTTCTTCTCTGTGTTCATGAGAGTGCTCATCTGCATGATCGTCTACTTGGTCTTCTGGTTCTTCACCTGCATCGTCATCAATGTTTTCAGGATGATCAACATCGAAAGAGTAACTCAAAATCAAACTTGCAACAACATGAAACCGTTCAAGGGATAGGAATTTACTCAATTCAGGACATCCTAAATTGTCACAATAGGTAGGACACAGCTTCTCATACATCCCCTCAGCCTCTGGTCTACCGATTCTTTTCAAGACTTGAGAAGGCTTCAAGTACTCTAATTCACTGTCTTTCCAAAACATCAAAGAGTTGAATTCTTGAGGTAAAACTTTAAAATAAGGGTACCATTTAGACTTCTCACCAATCATCAGCTCATATGCAAAACATAAGATCAGCGATTCCCATTGATTCAGTTCATACAATGTAGCCTTATTGGATTCTTGCAACTTAGTCAAATTTGAAGTCTCAACATTCAAAATTGCCTCTCTGGATAATTCAAACAAGATTTCATCTTGCGCAATATCTTGTTGTGCGATTAATCCACGTCCTTGGTGATAAGATCTGAGATCTGATATGGTAAATTTTGGTGATATGCGAATGTAGCTTTGCGACAACCATGATTCAAAATTCTTTGTATCCTCTTCAAAGTTCGGCATGTTTGATGATTGTTATGGTATTAATTGACTGAAATACGAATTCTTATCTTTAGAGCTCATAAAATCTGGCAAAAAACAGCATGTTCACTAACTAAAAACTGAAAATTTGTGACATGAAAAATGGAAAAATGATACAGATCGAACTTATTTTTTTCAAGGCTGTGAAAATCAGGAAAAAATAATCGGTTTCTTCATGGTGTAGAGATGGACCCACCCAAAACAGGATTTTTCTAGAATAACGTCGAGCCAACGCAATGAGCCGAATTTGTCTGGATTGCAGGGAGATGCAAATCAAATATAAAGCTTGCTGAAAGTGAAATAACTGGTCTTTGAACAAAGGGAAAATCACTATCTAAGGTTGATTCATTAGCACTAATTATCATATAACCTGTAAGAATACTATATATTATATCAACGAATACATAATGTCCGCTGAAGATTTCAAAGCTCAAGGTAATGCTGCGTTCTCCGCCAAAGACTTTGAAAAAGCTGTTGAGTACTTTACCAAGGCAATTGAAGCTTCTCCAGCTCCAAACCATGTCTTATACTCCAACAGATCTGCCGCTAGAGCCTCATTAAAGAATTATGAGCAGGCACTGAGTGATGCCAAAGAATGTGTCTCAATTAATCCTACTTGGGCCAAAGGTTACAACAGAGTCGGTGCCGCTGAGTATGGTTTAGGCCAGTTAGATGATGCTAAGAAATCTTATGAAAAGGCCCTAGAGTTAGATCCAGCTAATGCCATGGCTAAGAGTGGTATTGAAGCCATTAATGACGCTCAAGCTGCTCAAGAAGATCCTGGCATGGGTATGGCAAAGATTTTCTCAGATCCTAATTTAGTTAACAAATTGAAAGTCAACCCAAAGACTGCTGAATTAATGAAAGATCCAAAAATGGTTGAGAAAGTGTTGAAATTACAGTCCAATCCTTCCTCCGTTTCATCTGAGATGTTTTCTGATCCAAATTTAATGACAGTTGTTGCTGCTATTTTAGGCATAGATTTGAGTAGTGGTCCAACCCCTCCTGGTGCTGATGCTGACTTGAAAGCTGCTTCTGCTGCCCCAGAGCCAAAAGAAGAGAAAAAAACTGAAACAACCACAGCATCTAAGTCTGAATCAGCACCTGCTGCTGATCAAGATATTGAGATGAAGGATGTTGAAGAAGAAAAAAAGGATAGCTCTGTAAGTTCTAAAGAAGAAGCTGATGGTTACAAAGCTCAAGCTAACGCTTTATACAAACAAAGAAAATTTGACGAAGCTATTGAATTATATAATAAGGCTTATGAGACTTTCAAGGATATTACATACTTGAACAACAGAGCTGCTGCAGAGTTTGAAAAAGGAGACTTTGATCAAGCGATTAAGACATGTTTAGAAGCCGTTGAAGATGGTAGAGAAATGAGAGCTGATTATAAACTTGTTGCTAAATCATTTGCCAGAATTGGTAACACATATTTAAAGAAAGACGATTTGGCAAAGGCCTCTGAATATTTTGAAAAATCATTAACTGAACATAGAACACCTGACATCTTAAACAAACTGAAGGCAACCACTAAAGAATTGAAAAAGAGAGAATCGGAGTCTTATATCGATAAAGAAAAAGCTGAGACTGCCAGATTAGAAGGTAAAGACTGCTTTACTAAAGGTGACTGGCCTGGTGCAGTGAATGCATACACCGAAATGATCAAGAGAGATCCATCTGATGTTAGAGGTTACTCCAACAGAGCTGCCTCATTAGCTAAATTAATGTCATTCCCAGATGCTATCAGAGATTGTGAAGCTGCTATCAAATTAGATCCTAACTTTGTTAGAGCATATATTAGAAAATCAAATGCTGAAATTGCCATCAAAGATTATAAGAGTGCTATTGATACTTTGTCACAAGCCAGGGCTTTAGGAAGCTCAGTTTTAACTCCTGCAAACAGTCAAGAAATTGACTCATTGTACCAAAAGGCCATAAGTCTAAGATTCGCTCCTCTGGATGGTGAAACATACGATCAAACAATGGCAAGAGTGCAAAAAGATCCTGAAGTTGTTGAAATCTTAAGTGATCCTGTTATGAACACTATTTTGCAACAAGCCCAAAACAATCCAGCAGCTTTACAAGAACATATGAAGAATCCTGCTGTCTACGACAAGATTATGATCTTGATGGCCGCTGGTATCATCAGAACTCGTTAAAACAGGATGCCGTAATAACGTGGAGTAGGGACTGAATGATGCCCATATATATTTATTATATAATGCTACTACATAACGTATACGTCTATCTACTAATCTACTAATCTATCTATCCTATTCTAATAAGTCCTCCAGCAATAAGTAAAAGAATGACATAATCACTAATATGCCCACTTACATAAGCACTTTCTGTCTCGTCTCTCCGCTGTGGAGCAAACCTCACGCAAAGCGATGATGATTCTGTTTTTTGGACAACCGAAAGGGACTTTTGGCCAGGGGCCTGTTCCTTACCTTTAGCTTGTTCTTATCGTTGTATATAAAGCATGTACTGGTCATTAGAACTACTTGTATATTTTAGAGCTAGTAAATAAAAATATATCCACACCTATATACTCACATATTATAATTACAATGCCTGACGAGAATAACTACCAACAGCAGCAACAACAACAACAACAACAACAGCAGCATCATCACCATCACCACCACCATCAACAACAACAACAACAGCGGCCAGACCCTTCCAATCGCATTGGTAAGTACCAAATAGTGAAGACATTGGGTGAGGGTTCTTTTGGTAAGGTGAAATTAGCATATCATACTACCACTGGTCAAAGGGTGGCCTTGAAGATTATTAATAGAAAAACATTATCAAAATCTGACATGCAAGGTAGAATTGAAAGGGAAATATCATATTTGAGACTATTGAAGCATCCTCATATTATCAAATTATACGATGTTATCAAATCTAAGGAAGAAATTATTATGGTTATTGAATACGCAGGTAAAGAATTATTTGACTATATTATCCAACACGGAAGAATGAATGAGAACGAAGCCAGAAGGTTTTTCCAACAGATAATTGCAGCTGTCAATTATTGTCATAGTCATAAAATCGTTCATAGAGATTTAAAACCTGAAAACTTACTTCTTGACGATCAATTAAATGTCAAGATTGCTGATTTCGGGTTGAGTAACATCATGACTGATGGTAATTTTTTGAAAACAAGTTGTGGTTCTCCAAATTATGCAGCACCTGAAGTTATTTCTGGTAAATTGTATGCTGGACCTGAAGTTGATGTTTGGTCGTGTGGTGTCATCTTATATGTCATGTTATGTGGTAGATTACCTTTCGATGATGAGTTGATTCCAGCTTTGTTTAAGAAAATTAGTAATGGTGTTTACACATTGCCACATGATTTATCACCAGGTGCTAAGAACTTATTAACTAAGATGCTTGTTGTCAACCCATTAAATAGAATAACAATGCATGAAATTATGGAAGATGAATGGTTCAAGGTTGAATTTCCTGATTACTTATGTCCTCAAAATGATGCTAGAGCAAAAACCGTTTCGATTGAAGATTTGGATGAGGACGTTGTTGGTGCTTTATCAATCGCTATGGGTTTCAGTAGAGAGGAAATTATAGACGCTATTAAGACTGGCCGAGTGCCTGAAACTGAAGAAATTTTGGACAGCTATGAACTTATGAAGAACAACAGAGTCTTAGTGGATGATATCAAAGCACAAACCAAAAACTCACAAGATAATTCAGGTGGTAATTCAATGCCTTTATCAGGTATTCAACAAGGAGGAGGAGCTGCAACTAACAACCAAAGCTGGAGATCTCCTACCGGTTTAGAATATGCTCAGCAGGAATTATCAACCCCATACACTCCAAACTCAACAATAGCAATATTACCTTCTTCTTTACCTCAAATACATAGAGCTTACATGGTGCAAAGTTATCCTGAACTGGCGTCTGTGCAACCGATTACAACTAAGAAGTCCAAGACAAGATGGCATTTTGGTATTAGATCAAGATCGTATCCTTTAGATGTGATGGGCGAGATTTATCGTGCTTTGAAGAACTTAGGTGCTGAATGGGTGAGGCCATCTGAAGAAGAGTTATGGACAATTAAAGTGAGATGGAAATACTCATCAGTTGATCAAAACAAGAATACTGATGTGAATAGTAGCACTGATTCGGATACTGTTCCTGATTTGATGAAGATGCAAATTCAGTTGTTCCAACTGGAACCTAACAATTATTTAGTTGATTTCAAATTCGACGGTTGGGAAGCTAAGAGTAAAAGTATCGAAGAAGAAGAGCGTATTGTGGATGATGAAGAACAGGAACAAATTTCTTCGTTTAGTGCTTATCCTTTCTTACATTTGGCTACTAGATTGATCATGGAATTGGCCGTGAATAGCCAAGGGTAGATATGTAGTAACTAAGTATATATGTGTTTTTTTTGTTTTAACTATTTTATTTTCGTTGATGATCACCATAAAAAGTAAGCTTAAACAAAACAATAAACGACCGCATTGAACCCGTGGAGTTAACAGGAAGTTGATGCAGTTACATAATCCACTTTAATGCAGGGCGCGGCTCCATAGAAAAACATCAGAAAATCGAGTGCCGCAGGGCAGGCAGGAGGAGTGCAGTAATTGGTTCTCAATCTTGCGATTATCTATTGGTTAGTTGTCTCTTTGTTTCAATGTCAATATAGCAGTTGATATATCTATACACCATTCTAATGTTGATATCCAGAGGTTTACCAGATAGTACCAGTTTTATTAAAGCATATACTTTTTTCTTTTTTCTTGTGTGTCGTTTTTTTTGTTCGTCTCTTTGCTTAATCTAACCATTACAATCCCTCATCTTGTTACATTTAACACCTTCTACAAATTGCTTTAACAACACAAATCGGTACAATTCTAGACAGGTTTTATTACTAGCTGTCTATCACTGATCACTGAGGGGGATAACACAGATAAATAATTGTTTTGTTACAATCCTATATGCCTCACCGTTATCCCATCTTTTAATAATTCATACATCCTTATAACTACATACAACTAAAGACACATATATTTAACTAGATCACACACTCATGGCACGAAGAAACTCTTCAATCACAGCAGATGAATATTTTGGAGCTCAGGCCGGATTAACCAAATTTAAATCTCATCAGGAGTACTCGAAAGCATTATCCCAACCTCCAGGTTTATACAGCAACAACAAAGGTGAAAAATCAAACAGTTCATCAAATTTATCCCCTCACATGCGGAAAAATTCGTTTGATCAGCATAATCATTATCTGCCTAATAAATCATTATTGTTGTCGAAAACATTGACACATTCAGGCAGTGGTACTTATGAATTGAAAGAGAGAACAGAGAAACCTGCTTACAAGACTGTTTTTTTGGTTGATCCAGACTTAGAAGCTTTAAAACCTATTGATGCAAAACAGTTACTGACTCATTTATCGACAGATGTCTTAGGTAGGGAGAATTCCAGAAGTCGAACTATTTCAAGAAGTTCTTTGAAGAAAAAGACTACTGCTTCTTCTAATACCACTACAAATACACACACAAATTCGGAAATTACCCTCAGTACAACTCAAACTTCCACCTCAAATATTGATGAGGACAACGACAACGACAACGATAATAGTAGTGATCTTAATTCGAAAAAAAACCATTTTCAAACGAGAGTCTCATTTGATACTTTGAACATCAAATATTTAAACGATCATACATCAGATTTTTCTAGCGGAGGTGAAGAAGATTTCGATTATGAATTTGGAATGCATCGTGAGGTAGATAAATCTAACAGAAGAAAACAATTATTGGATGCTGGTGGATGGGGGCCATCTACAGGAACTAGAGATCCATCTACAAGTGGTGGTGGTACTTTCAATAGGGGAAGATCACCATCTTCCCGTGATTTATCGCCTAGGTCTAGATCTGCTGAAAGAAGTTTATCTCCAGATCGTTCAACTAGAATGGGATCTTTATCACCAATTAGAAATTTGAATAGAGCAGGAATAGATTCCAATAGACGTTATCCAACAGAACCAATTATTACTCATGACGCGTGTACGTTAACTAAGAAACATAAAGATTTTGACAAACTTTACACTGGAGAATTAAAACCTCGTGTAGCCAAATTACCTAATAGAACAGTGATGTGTTATATCAGTGGGCGCAAACATACTTGGGTTGCACTTGATTGGTGTTGTAACAGATTACTTGAAGACGGTGACACATTGGTTGTGATTGCTTCTATCAACCCTAATTTGAATTCATCGTTGGCTAGAAGGTTATCCAGTGGATCCCCACAAATTAGAGGTAATCGTTCTCGAATGTCAGATGAAAAGATTAAAAAATCTCCAGAATACGCAAGAATAGTCACCCAGAATTTAATGAAGTATATACTGGCTATAACTAATCCTAATAAGATCATTAAGATAACTATTGAATTTGCTGTGGGTGACACTAAAGATGTTTTGAAAGACATGTATCGTTTATACCTGCCTTCGATTGTTTTATTAGCTGCGAAACCAGCGTTGGCGGCTTCAACAAGATCATGGGTTACTTCAAGAATTACTGATAGATTAGTGAAGAATTTCCGGGTTCCAGTTATTATTGTCCCATCAATGAACATGAATCTGTTCGAGACGAAGCTGTTTAATGCATTAAATAGGCGATCCCATTTAGGTAAACACCCGGCAGGTTCTACAATGTTAGACAAATTGGAACTTGCCGGTTTGTATGAGTTAGAAGATCAAAAAAACGAATTGAAACAATCTTCTATAGGTGCTCATATGCTTGAGAAATTAAGATTTCGTTCTGATGACGAGGACGAGGATGAGGACGAGGCAGACGTTGATGATGATGATGATGATCCTCATTCGGTTGGATTAGACTCAGATGTATCCCAGGATTCAGATGATGAAGTTTTCCATTCAGATGATAGAGATGATGAGCATGATATTTCCGATATTGGTGATGAAGATGAAGATGACGAAGAAGATGACGATGAATATGGTTTGGATAAAGAGCCGGCAGCTGTTCTACGTAGGATGGAATTATCTACAAAAGCTAAAATCTACAAAGAATTAACTGAGCTTTCAGAGAAGAAATTTGATGAAAATTCATTCAAAAATTGGTTATGTATAGTCTCTGAAGCTGCATATAATTACGGTATCAATTTAGCAGAGTCTGCTAAATCAGGGGGAGAAAGTGCCAAATTAGTTAGATCTTTGACTGGTGCACCTGATCCAAACTATGGTAAGAAAAAATCAATGTTATTAGATGAACCTTCTGTACCGCATTTTGCAATGAGCAAATCAACTCCAAATTTCAAAAATGTTCCAGTAATTCAAGTGGATAACCCGACCGAATATTTGGATGGTGGTGGTACATCAGGTTCTATATCTCCAACTTCTACATCTTACATTGGCGTGTCAAGTCAACCTCGTGGTTCATTGTCTTCTTTAAAATTTGACATTAGTCATCCTAAATATGGTGATGAGAAGGAAAAGAAGAGTAGATCTGCTTCCATGGTTACTCATTCCCATTCGACTGGGTCAATATCTACTTTAACCCCAGCTATATCGACTCCTCAGTTGACAAGTACTAAGTCTGCAACCAGTGTCAAGTCAAATGAAAGGAAATCTGGTTTTATGAGGAAACTGTTTGGAAAGAAGTAATGATTGACTTAACACTGGTTGTGCTTTTTCTAAAGCTGTCTATTTTTACTCATGTAAACATTTAGTATCATGTATTTTTTTCTTTTCTTTTTGATAATTTATACTACTTTTCGTTATTATTTTATTTCCGCTTCTTATTTCTTGAATTAGTTGATCAAGTTTGAATATTAATTTGCACAACATATATAACTACATTATTTTTGTATTCCCATCTCCTTATATTTTCAGTTTCCTATCGTCTTCATTCAGTAACGTACGCAAACGCAAATATGCATCTTATACATTAGAAGAGAAAACAAGTCAACAAAAAAATAAAATAAGGTCTAGTTGGTAACTCATCAATCAAAATTTTTGATGTCTAAACAGATTGCGGGTCTCTCTCGACATCAAAGTACGTTAAAATTTGAGAAACTACACATCACCAATAGTACATTTCTAATTCGATAGCTTCCCAAACCCGACGATGCTTGCCTTTCTCTTCATCTTCTCACAATTTCATTTCATTTGATTGCTTCACTTGAGCAACATGACGGTCTCTTCTTGGTGGAGTTCTACTTCTAAGTCTCTCTTTTTCAGCACTGTCAAAATCTTCTCTTGTTCTGCGTGGAGGTGTTCTTGATCTTGATCTACCTCTTGTATCCATCCCAGTTTCCTGCTTCCTAGTATTGTATGATCTTCTTGGAGGTGTGATAGATCTTGCTCTGTTAGTACTCGTACTGTTGTCTTCGTCTTCTCTTGAGAATCGTGATACAGATACAGGGGCAGTTCTCCTGCCTCTTGATTCATCGTGCCTTTGACGGTACGAAGAATAGTAATGACGTGAATAGTTGCCATCACGTTGTTGTTCTGGCAGATGCGGATGCGGAGATCTATAAGAATTAGGACGTTGTTGTTGTTGTTGTTGTTGTTGTCTTGATGGAGGAGTATCTTCTCTGTAATTTCTAATACTTCTAGTAGTACTATTTTCAATAAAAGAACTGTTGTTAGTAAAATGGTTTACATTTGAATGACCAGTAGGTCTAGAAGTAGGAGTAGAATCGAAAGAATGAGTAGACGACAATTGTCTTTCTCTTCCAATATTTTTATTTCTTAACCTTGATGGCTTTCGTTCATTTTCCTTTTGTTGTTGTAATAACAATTCTTCACGTTCTTTAATCAATTCTGGAGGAATTCCATGTTTATCTTCTTGTGCTGAAACGAGTAATTTCCAGACACTTTCAACAAAGGGCAAAGTTTCATCACTTAAGAAAGGTGACAATTGCAAACAGAGTTCTTTCGGTGAGACCATTTCTTCAAAGACCAAATTGTTTATAAAATCAACTATTATATCATCATCGGGTAAATAATTATTGATTTGGTTAGTTATATAATGTTTAATTATTTCTTGATTGATTCTTGAAAAATCAATTTGCTTTGTGAAAAGTGATGGGAATTTTTTGAAAGTGGAAAGATCTTTTGTCTTTTGGTTTTTGGATTGAGTTTCGTTTATTGGAATACCTTTAAATGACATTATGTACGTTGCAGATGTCCTAATGTAGTTATTGACTTGAATAACTTTGAATAACTAACTGTTCCTTTGATGGTTTAGGAAGAACAAGAAGAAGAAGCTAATCTTATCTTTCTTGAATTTTCTGTTTTGATAAAAAAAAAAAAAAAAAAATGCACTCCACAAAAAAAAAAGACAGAATTTATGCTGTTTTTCTTTTTTAATTGTTCTATTCATTGTTCTATTCACTTGTTTGCTTATCGACTGGTTATACACATCCAACATTCAAGTCTAAGCATATATATAGGAACCCAAATACGAATTAGGGACACGCACAGCATACCGAAGGAAAAAAATGCTGTCATCATGTCTTTCTTGTCTGAGTTCAATAGTTGATTTCTTCAATGCTAAAAGTGTGAGTATGAAAGAAGGTCCTTATGAAAGAAGACCCCTGTACTCTTTTTATTGTTCCATCCGAAGCTCATACTAACAGCAATAGCTTGAATTTGTTTCTTTAATTTAAATACAGTACTATGAGATGAACGTTTTACTGATAGGGTTGCAGAATTCGGGAAAGACTACTTTTGCGCAAGTACTACAACAACGGAACAACCACAAAGATTACTACCAAAAACACGATTCTACAACACGAAACAGCGAGACTATTCCCACACTTGATATGCAAGTGAGTTTAATCAAGATGGACGAACCGATCGTTGTCATGCAGCCTAAGGCTGTCACAGTCCCAGGTGGAAAGATAAGCAAGATGAATTCAGTGATGAGGACAACTAAGTCGATACCATTACTGACTAGTAATAGTGCCACCTCAGACTCACAGAATGACAATTTATCAATAAGGTCTATTACTACTACTACAGACAATAATAGGGAAGTTCACGAGACGACTCCATTACTAGTTACTGATGATTCAATAAGTCATGGTAGTAAAAATACCAACGATAAGAACTTGTCCAAGGATGATATAGTAGTGCCAGAAGAGTTAAAAATCACAAAGCATCGACTCGTATTGAAAATGTACGATCTGAGTGGACAGTTCAAGTATCATCATTTATGGGACAAAATGCTATTTGAGGATAATAAGAGTAGTAGCCAGATGAGCCTCATTGTTTTCACAATTGATATTTCGGACACTCAGACGTTAGATGTGGCTAGAAGGAAGTTATTGGAGGTGATCAACTTGAACAACTCCAGCAAGAAGCTACCGTTGTTGATTCTCTGCAATAAGGTGGACTTGTTGAAAGAGGATGGAGATTTAATCAAAGTGCTGGCGAACAGTAGAAGCACTACCACTACTACCAATTCAAGTTCCACCCCGGCCTCTAACAACAACGCCACGAACAACGCCAACGCGCACAAGAAAATTCCCCGCGCCAGATCTCTCAATAAAAAGCAGCTGATGCTGGACTATTTGGGACTAACGACGCGGGACGACGACGACGACGACGGCGGCAAAGTTTACCTAAAACAGACAGGCGCAGAGATCGAATTCGACGTGGGGCTGTTTTTGACGAGTTTGGCGACGGCGACGGCGACGCAGACGCAGACGCAGAAAAGGGCCGACGCAACCGACGCAAACGAATTAACAAAGGCGGTGCAGTGGATCAGGGGCTGCTGCGAGGGCAGTGTAGTGTAATGTGACGTAATGTATTATGTACGTAAAGTGTGCGCAGTTTTGCTCCACAGAAATTTGTATTTGTCTACTATAACATACTGTGTAGTGTATAATGATGTCTATATATAAGCACATGACACTGACTGTCCTTCCTTTTTTTATCTGCATTTTTCCCATCATTTAACCCTTTGGCTGGCTGTTCATGTCGACACCATCTAGACTTTTTTAAATGGATTCAGTCGTTAGCAATTTATTATCCTCTTGGGATTCTATATCTTCGTCTTCCTCACATTCACAAGACTACCACCACCACCACCACCACCAAGATTCTGAGCAAGATATTCCTTCTACAGCCAATCCAAATAAATCAAGTTCTGTTGTTTCTAGAAACAAGCCCAAATCAACCTCTACTGGTTCAATTTGGACATCGTTAACTGATATAACAACAGCTGCTACTACTACTACTGCTACCAGTACTACTACTGCAACAACCACAACAACCACAATGGCCCCATTATCTAAGAAATCATTGGGTGTTTCTGCTTCTCAGATTCCACCAGCTGATCATCATCATCAGCAACAGCAGCAACATGACAGTACTGCTGAGAAAGTGGACAAACGATCAGCAGCTGCATCCTTTTTTGATGACTTATTCCATTCTTCTTCATACTCATTGTCTTCGTCATCCTCATCAGCAGCAAAAGACAAAGACACAGCACAGGCAACTTCACATTCCTCATACACACAACAGATTAGTGACAAATTCTTTGAAAGATTAATATCCATGGCTTTACCAACCACTACATCAACTGATGAACATGAATTACCCAGGATTTTGAATCGAATCGAAATGCAAAAATCAAGACCTCCTATGAGTATAAATACAATCAGTAAAAATACTATACTGTTAATGTCCAGATTATCTTTCCCATTTGAATTAATTGATTTTATTTCCAGTATTTTCAATTGGTCGGATACTTTATGTACTCTAAATTTCTTAATTATGTCCAGTTTAATTATCTTGAATCCAATTTTGTTAATCACTTTACCTCTATTCTATACATGTTTTGAGATTATAATACCGGCATATTTGAAACGTCATCCTCCTGATAAAAATACCGTGTTTGGGAACAATAATCCTTTCCCAACAGAAGGTCCAAGTTTGAAGAAAATTGATTATCCTAAGCCTGTACCTGAATTAAGTAGGGAATTTGTTCTAAATTTAACAGATTTACAAAATAGAATGACGTTATATATTATAAGTTATGATTTTATTGTTAAGTTAACATCTAATTATTTATATTTTAAAGATGAGAATTTAACAATTTTCATTTTTTTCAGTTTCTTCATACTTGGTTCAATAATAACCATGTTTGGTACTCAATTTTTTTATTCAATTCTACCATTCTTGAAAATATCGATTGTTTTAATGTTGTGGATAACCACTATCATGTTTCATCCGAATTATAGAGAATCATTATTAAAATTGATTTATTCAGAAGATACAAGACTTTCAATACTAACGTTGACCAATAAACTGGAAATGAGATTAAATAATGAGTTGAATGTTCGTTATACTTCCGCATTTAACAAACAAGCTAGAGAATTAGAGATTTTCGAATTACAAACTCTAAGTGGAGACTCAGAGTCACGTAATTGGCAACTTGTCTGTTTTACCACTGAACATTACTCTACAAATTCCCACAAACGATTGAATGGAGTCCCAATTGAAGGGACAACTTTGTTAGCTAGTATTAAACCACCAAAAGGTTGGAAATTTGTTGATTTGATCGAGGACAATATGACTACAATATACAGTAGTAGTAGTAGTAGTAGTAATAGCACCTTCACCACCGGTAGTACTACTACTACTGCTACCGCTGCTCAGAAAATGAAGACATTAGAAGGTTGGCAACTGGATTTACAACCATACCAATGGATCCAAGACGAATACTTGAACGAATTAGTTGATATCGATGAAGATGAGAAATGGTGTTATGATTTACAGAATAAATTCAAATATGCAGTTAGTTCTGTAGGATTAGGTGGTGTTGAAAGAGGACAAATTAAGAGATTGAGAGGTGGGTTTAGAAGAAGAAGATGGATAAGGTATTGTATTCGGTCTATTTGGGAAGATGATAAAGATGATAGTAAAGATGATGGTGGTGATGCATCGTTGAAAAAGAAACGTCATGGTAGAAACAAGAGTAGTGACTCATGGAATAGTGGTGCATCGAGTAGTGACAAGAAGCAAATTAATAACGATAGTAATGAAACAATTGATGAAAATGATGATTATGATGACAACCAAGGAATTGATTCATGATGAAGCAGATATAAATATATCGATATTTATTAATGACTTAAAATAATATGTTGTATATAGAATTCCTCTATTACAGTACCTATATATAACGGTGTGAAAAACTTTTATATATATTTAAGTAATATTTTTGAATTTTTAAAAGTCTTGTTATTTATCTGATCTTTCAAATCAGGTATATTCTTGAAAGAATCATCACTTAACCCAATAGCTAACAAATTGTTCTCATTTGAATAATCTAATTGCATAACAGACATTTCAAAATTCTTAAATTGTTTGATTCGTTTCTTAGTCTTGTAATCCCATAAACACACAGACTTATCTGATCCTCCTGTGAAAAACTTGCTATTGCTGCTGCTGTTGTTGCTATTCTTCTTCTCCTCCGCACCACCACCACCACCACCACTATCATTTCTCGTTTGAAAACATATAGTATTTATAGGATTCACAACATCAATTGAATCATCATCCAAATCTTTCACACGATGACATTTGAAAGCGTATCCTTCCCCTTTTCTCGATTCCCCTAAAAAATCTATCGAACATTTCCCTTCCAACGAAGTTTGACAATAACCTTCACCATTGGGTAAAAACTTGATATTGTTAGTTAAATACCTCAGTCCATTATCTAGAATATCCGTGGGACCTTGGGCAAGGTTTCTATAGTCATACATGTGGATTTTGTTACTGGATAATGAGACAACCAGTTTGTCATTGAGATCGTGAGTGTCCATAGATTGCACCTTGTGTCCTGCTATGATGGTTGAAATGGATGAAGAGTTGCTGCTGCTGCTGCTGTTGCTGCTGCTGATGCGTGGGTCTGTAAATTTGATTGTCTCATCCCATGATCCAGAGACAAGTAAGTTCCTTGTACGATGGGCAGTTAAAGCTTGGACACCGAGTGAATGATATGATGAATCATTATTATTGAAGAAGACTGGGGTTGCATCATTAGAATCTATACCTTTATCCGACGATGTAGACAACACAGGCACTTGATGGATTGAACCATCGGTTAGTCCACAGTATATCTTGTCTTGAAGTACTACAGTTGATAGGATAGGATAAGGTAGAGAGAATTCTAATAGTTTAGAATTTTCCAACAGATGATCATTTTGGTGATAGTCAGGTGAAGCGGAAGAGATGTCATAAATGGTTAATTTGCCATCAAATGAAGATGAATAAAGTAACGAAGGATGGGAAGGAATGAAAGAAAGAGACGTTATTATGTCCTGTGATGGAGACGGGAGCTCATCTGGGGTGAGTGGAGTGGGTAGAACGTTGGAGACGAGAGATGAATGTTAGTCGGATGAAGTTGGGGAAAGACTAGGAACGAAGAGAAGAGAAGAGAAGAGAAGAGAAAATCAAAGATGAGATACTGTACATACAAATGCTATTCATCATATGGTATTAGGTGACATGACATATTCAGATAAAGATATATGAGATTACCAGTCCTCCTTGACTGGATATTCTTCATTCGTCATATGCATATATATACACGTCGTTATTTTCATCATCATCATCATTATCATCGTACACAGTGCAAGAAACATCGTAAACAGGTAAACAAGAAACTGATTATGTAATCCAAGCAAGACGCATTTTATTTCCTGTGTAAGGTTGTATAAAACACCAAAAACAAAAACCAAGGCAGTGATTTTTTCCGCGTATCTCCGCGCTTTCGTTGTGAACGGCTTTTACGCTTTCGGGACATTGGTGAACATTGACGGCCTTCCGGGTGGAAGAAGAACTAAAAAGCCCCATTTAGTTAACAGCAGTGTTGTGTTGTGTTGTTTATTACCTTTAGAAAGTTCACTCTGTTTGAGGTTGTTCCCATCACTCAATGTGACTCTACCCACATATTTTGCACCTCCATTATACCACTACACCCACCCACCAAACGTATATACTCTTCCCATCTCCCCCTTCCCGCCCCGCTGCTCCCTCGGCCCCAGCTGTCAAATTCAAATCTGCAACTCCTGGAAACCTCGGCGATTTCCCTGCGTGTGAAAATCACGTTGTTATGCAGCATTTACATAATCATTTTCTTATCTTTGGGATGCAGCAGTCATTTTTTTGTGTGTTTCTTCTGGTAACAGTTTTCCATTTTCCGTTGTCATTTTTTTTTTTTTCATTTTTTCCTTCTGTAACTGTTTCATTTCATTCTTATTTATTTATTTGTGAATTCGCTAATTTCTATGTTTATTTCAATTGTTTCCTCTCTTTCTCCTTTCCATCTAAATTCAAGCCATCCAATAAATCAATCACTCATATCCTTTGGTCAACAAAATGTATTTTTTTGAAGCTTCTTCAAAGACAAGAGTCTTACAAGTGGCTTGTGCTGTCGTCTGGTGCTTGTTCGGTGCAGGTCCAATCTTTGGTTTTGCTGCTTTAAAACCAACTCTTGTTGATCAAGGCATCTATGCGGAAGTTTGTGATTTTAATACAACCTTATCTTCTACCGAATCTATGTTCCATAATGTGTTCCAATCCTTATCTCTAACAGGTCTAAATAATGATTTCAACACTGAAGGCTTTAGTGCTAAATGTTCCAATCAAGATTTGAAACTAAATATGATGTTTACTGTTGGTGCAGTGTTAACTAACATCTCAGCTTTGGTAATTGGTAGAGTACTAGATTCTTATGGCCCTAGAGCTTGTGGATTCATTGGTGCTTTCTTTTTGTTTTTCGCTTCTTTTGTTTTCATCCATGCTAAATCAATCACTTGGTTCGACCCTTATCTAATAGGTTATGCTTCAATGGCTTTAGGTGGTCCATTCTCATATATTTCATCTTTCCAATTGTCTAATGCATTCCCTGAAAAATCAGGTCTAGTGTTAGCTTTATTAACTGGTGCATTTGATACTTCTTCCGCTGTCTTCTTAGTCTACAAATTATTCTATTTAAGTGATCCTATATTATTCAGATTGGAGAACTTCTATAAAGTGTATATTTTGGTTCCTGTCTTCATCACTATCGTTCAATTCACCATTATGCCTAAAGAATCTTATCTAACTCCTCCTGTTGATTTAATTCCAAATCCAACGGATGAACAATCCCATTTAGCTAATGCTGTTGCACAAGAAAACCTACTTCATAACCACAATGCTAATGCTAACGAAACAACAGCATTATTAAGTGGAGCTCCAACTTCATCGTCATCTCAATTGCAACAACATCCTGCTCCATCTAATAGAAGATCGTCACTAGGTGAAGCTTTCAAATCTGCTTATGTCGAAGACGAAATTGAAGAAATTACCAAATTTGACACCGCTAATTCGAATTCCATCTTTGGTATCTTACACGGATTCCCAGCTTCCTATCAATTCAGAACTTTTTGGTTCCTATTAATTTGTCTGTTTGCCACTATACAGATGTTAAGATTGAATTATTTTGTTGCCACTATTAACTCACAATACACTTTCCTATTAAAATCGGTTGAAAAATCTGAAAGCTTGAATAAAATTTTTGATATTGCCCTACCTTTAGGAGGTGTCATTTCAATTCCATTTGTTGGAATGTTTTTAGATTCATTTTCAACTTCGATTGTCATGTCTGTACTTTTTGCCATTTCTATCCTCATTGGATTATTAGGAGTAGTGGAAAATTCATTTTTAGCAGGTGTGATTAACGTCCTGTTGTTTGTCTGTTATAGACCATTCTTCTATACATCTATCTCCGATTACTGCGCTAAAGTGTTTGGTTTTGAAACTTTTGGTACTGTCTACGGTTCAATTATGTCCGTTTCTGGAGTTTTCAATTTCTTACAGAGTAATTTAGATTCGTTGACTCATACTACGTTCAAAATGAATCCAATTCCTTTGAATTTGTTGTTGTTATCTATTACTTTTGTCATTGGTGGTACTACTGTCCTTTACGTTTACGTTCAAAGTAAAGCTTACAACATTAAAAAAGCAGATGCTATTGCCTCAGGTGAAGCTATCTTAGATATTTAGATGGATGATGTTATTTCTTTGTCTCCTTCTGTTCAATTAAAAATCTGTCCTTCTCCTCTGCTCTACTGCTTCTCTTCCTCTTCCTCTTTCTACAGCTGTTACTTCTTCTCCTTTTTCTATTTGTTTACGTTTACTTCAGTTATACTAGATAAGTGTTCTCGCGTTTTTACCATCTCTGTTCCTATTGTCTCTTTTGTTAGTTCTTTCTTCTCTGTTTAGATATAATGCATACTGTAATTGGTACACGTCTTTCTCGGTGTCTGTTCTCTACTTAGCAGTCCATGGCATAGTAAAGAGGGTTTCTGATCTCATCTCATCTCAGTTTAACAATAAATCCTCTTTTCATCTTCACTACAATAAAAAAAAAAACCCCTGTTTTATTAAAGTCGTGTTCTAACCAACAATCCACTAACAAAAATTTTCTTGTTCTCAAGTCGGTAGTTGAAGATGTCGATTCAGTCAGTTATTCTATTTTATATAGTAGTTTGTTCTTTTCATTCTTTTTGTTCTTAGTTTGTTTCGTTGATAAGTTGATAAATGGACTTAGCTGAAGCAAGACTAGACAATGTGTAGCCTCTTATGCTCTTATGGAGTCCAATCAATTCATCTGCCTGAAAATAGCCTGTGTTTATGTCTTTTTCTGGTTTTTTTTTCTCTTTTGTTTGACTCGTTAGTTGGTATCATATTATAGATAGGTATTTATACTAAGATACCTTACCCAATCGCATCATATTTATTACACCCTGCACTTCAACACAAAATAATCATATAGCTGATTTTTTTGTGTGGAAGGCTGGTGTTTTTATTTTTCTTGTTCTTTACCTATTTTTTTGTATGTGTTTGTTTTTACATCACCCCCTCCCCCTGGCCTCTTCGAAGATCCATGTACCTTTCTCTCCCGTGGTATATTGATTCAAAAGGAGGCCTAGATCAACCTCCACTGCATGCTTTATCTTTCTCGAATATAGGAAAAAAATTAAATGAGAGAGATAGAGAAAGACACTTGTTTTGAAGTGTTGATGTTTGTGTTTTGGTACATGCGACCTTTTTCAAGTGTAGAAAGTAATACTCATCGTATCCACAAATGAAAAACAGTTATTAGTTATAACAAAAAGGAATACATAAATAAATATATTTATATTTATTTATATATTTATTTATATACTTATTACTTATTCAACAGGATCAATACTTATCGGATCTCTACCAACTTTCTTACTTTTCAGCAATGAATCACTTGGAGTCACAATATCTATAAAATCAATAATTCTTAACGGTCTCATCTCAACCTTTTCTTTAGGATTCAAAGGCTTCCCGTTCTTAACATTGTTTCTAATGTACTCTCTAGTAGAATTCATAGCTGCGTTCCTACATAACTCTTTCAAGTCAGATCCACTTAACCCTTCTGTGAGTTGAACCAAGTTGGAGAGCTCAAAATCGCACTTGATACCAACTAGTAGTTTCTCTAAAATTTTAAGTCTTTGTGCAGAATCAGGCAAACTGATTGAAAATCGTTTAGGCATTCTTCTCATAAACGCTGAATCAATATCGTCCGGTCTATTCGTGGCACCCAACACTAATATCCTACCTGAAGACACTAATCCATCCCAAAGAGTCATGAATTCCGCTTTTAAAGTAGCAGTGATCTCATGATCCATCGAGGATCTTTCCCTTAAAAAGGAATCTATCTCATCTATGAATATAATACAAGGCTCTAATTTGCCGGCCAACGAGAATAAAGCGTTCACTAGCCTATTTGATTCACCGTACCATTTATTCATGATGTTGGACATTCTAATGGAGATGAAGTTGGCATTCGATTTAGAAGCTAGAGCTTTAGCTAGCATTGTTTTACCGCAGCCTGGAGGACCATACAATAAGACACCTTTGGGAGCTTGTAGAAGCGATGAGTACTGGTTGAATAATTCTGGGTGAGTCAACGGCAAGATGATACTCTCTTGTAAATCACTAATGATTGCGTCTAATCCTCCAATATCATCAAAACTGACGTCGATTTCATCAGGAGGAATTACAGAGGTTAAAATAATGCTTTCATAATCCGTGAGTTGCAAGTTTTCGAATTGTGCATTTGTCTTCTTCAACTTATCAAATGAAACTTTGGCCTTTTTTTTCGTTTGCTTAGATTGTATCACTTCAGGATCACTATCGTGGAAAACTTTCAGCATGTAAAATAATGCCACTGTGGAGCCTATAATTGAACCCGCCTGTATAAGTGACGTTGAATCGATTTTTTTTAGGAAGTTATTCATATTAGATGTGATTTGGTGTATATTTCTATGTTGGGAGAGCAGGGACTGTTCCAAAAACTAGTATTTTTGTGAATACTAAAGAACAAAGACTAGCCTATTCCTGTCTTTTGACTACAATCGTTTAGTAGCCCAATAATACAACAGAGTTGCTTCTAAAATGAGAACCGATGGCAGAGAAAAAGACGATGAAAACCAATGTGGCTAACGATGTGGCTGGAGATGGAGTTAATGGTGTGCACTGCCTTCCAATATGAAAAATTTATTGAATTCTTTAACTTCTTCTGAAGACCTACTACTTACTAACCACTCTTTACTGCTGTGGTTTGATTGAATTGGTGGTGCTAAAATCGCTGTTTATCATTGGGTTTGAGTGTGAATACGATAGACTGCAACTATTACTCAGGATACTGCATTTGATAAATAAGAATGTCTAAAAGAAACAGACATGGAGTCAACATCCCTGGAGAACTGCTCGACCAGATCCGAGACAATGGCCGATACGAAGATGATGAAAGATTCAACTCCAAGAAGAGGAAGAAACAGCCAGGTAGAAAAGAAAAAAGAAGACAAGACAGAGAAGATAAGAAGAAGCAACAGAAACAGAGAAATGTATCAAAGCAACAACATCAAAATAGTGAGCTGAATAACCATGATAATCAGAGGTCGAAGCATGCAAGAAACAATAATAATAATAATGCTAGTAGTAGTAGAAATGCTATTCCTATCTCTGTTAGTGGTCTTCATAAGACAAGTACCTCGAAGAAATTGAACAAAAAAGTCAAGTTTTCAAACAAAGATCACATTAAAACCATTAGTCCCAATGTTAGTATGTCCTCATCAGCTGAAGATTTCGAAGACGATGAGGATGATTATGTTGATTTGAATCAAGATGACGAATTTGACATCCAGGATAATAGTGACGAGGAGGAATTGGACGACGAGCAACAATCCGTCATGGCTCAATTGATGGAACTCAAAAGAAAGAAAAACAACAATTTCAGCGTATCATCATCAGGTTTCAAACTTGTCAAAGAGGAAGATCTTGAAGACGATGAAGTCAGTGATTTTGAAGACAGTGAAGAGAGTGAAAACAATGAGAAAACCCCAAAGGACGATGACAGTGATGGTGATGAACAGTTGTACGAAGAACAAGAAGCTGTTATGGCTCAATTAATGGCTTTGAAAGGGAATAAGAGGAATGCCAATGGTGGTGATATTAAGATTATTAAAGAAAATGACTTGGCTGATGATGATATTAGTGATCTTGGTGACGGAGAAGAAGAAGATGAAGAAGAGGGATCTGGTAGCAATTATGAAGAGTCCAATAGTGAGGAAGATGCTGATTTTGATGAAGAACAACAGGCTGTTTTGGAACAGTTGAAAGCATTAAAGGGGAAGCAAAAGAAAGCTTCGGCCACTGAAAACAAATTTAGAATCATTCCTGAAGATGAATTGGAAAGTGATGAAGTCAGTGATTTATCTGACGACGACTTTGGTCCAGAGAAAGCAGGAGGAAAAAACAATAATGATAATGATTCAAACGATTCAGAAGATTCAGAAGATTCCGATGAAGAACTTGATATTGATGATGACGACGATGAAGATGCTGTCATGGCTAAGCTGATTGCTTTGAAAGGTCAGAAGAAAGTGACCAGTGAGATCAAAATTATCAAAGAGGAAGACTTAGAAGAAGACGAGCTCAGCGATTTTGATGATGAATCAGACCAAGAAGACCCAGGCTCAAACTTAAACTCAAAACCAACGAAAGAACAGAAGGAAGTTTCTCCTAGGATCATCTCAGAACGTGACAGAGAACTAATGAAAAGAGATGAAGAGGATGTCGACTACTACAGTAAGAAGTTAGGTCTGAAGAAAGGTAAAGGACTATCCAAGCAATCCGATGACGATTTTATTGGTGGAATCTTAGATGGTTTGGATCTTGATTTTGACGAGGAATCAGAACTAGAACAACAAGAACAGGTTGCTGAAAAGTCAACCAAGAAACTAAAAGTGTCAGAGCCCGAGGAGGAAGAAAGTGATGATTTCGACAATGACGATGACTTGGATGAAGACGACAAGCAATTACTTAAAGAAATGGGAGAACTTGAAAGCTCCGAAGAATCGGACGATGGCGACGATGACGATGACTCAGATGATGGCAGACCAAGAATTAAAGAGAATCCATACGTTGCCCCAATCACTGCATCAGCTGGTGAAGAAAACAACGATCAATCACAACAAGCTCCAGGCTCAAGATACATCCCGCCTGCGTTACGTCGTAAAATGGCATTACAAGGAAACTCAGAAGACAGCGAAGAGATGTTTAAGTTAATAAAAGCCATTAAAGGTCCATTCAATAGATTGTCTGAACCCAACATGATTACTGTGATCAATGATCTGAATCAATTGTACAACGATCATCCAAGACAGTTGGTCAACGAGGCAATTATCAAAGTGATTAATCAATCTGTTTTAATTCCAGGTCCGTTATTGGACAGTTTCTTAATTATGTATGCTTCCGTGATAGTCGCTATTTTCAGATTACAAGGTGTGGACTTTGGTGCTTTTGCAGTTCAATCATTTGTTGAGAAATTTAATGATTTCTTTAATCCATCATCTACAGTAAAGGGTAGAGAACCGTTGAATTTAATTGCATTGCTCGGGTATTGTTATAATTTGAATTTGGTTTCATCTACCTTGATTTATGATATTATTTCAAAGAAATTAATTAAGGATACAACCGAACTAAAGACTGATATTTTGTTGAGACTTGTGAAAGCCTCAGGTCCTAAGATGCGTGCTGATGATCCATCGTCTTTGAAAACTATCATTATTGAGTTGAACAGATCAGTGGCGGAAAATGAGAAAATGGGGAAAAAGACAAGTTCAAGATCTAAATTCTTGGTCGATACGGTGACAAATTTGAAAAACAATAGACTGAAATCCGTTGAAAATGAGAACTCGGCACAAATGTTAACTAGAGCAAAAAAACAATTAAGTAAGATAAGTTCTTCAAGAAACTCTGATCCTATTACAGTGACGTTGGATGATATTGAGAGTATAGAAGAAAGAGGTAAATGGTGGCTTGTCGGATCTTCATGGAAAGGTCTTTCTGTTTCTCAAACTAATGATGATAATGAAAATAATATAATAACAGATTTATCCAATGTTAATGATGACGTTATCAACGATGTTCTTGATACAGCAGAACCTAACTGGTTAGAGCTTGCTAAACAACAAAGAATGAACACTGACATTAGAAGGGCGATCTTCATTTCTATTATGTCTGCAAATGATTTTATGGATGCTTACTCTAAATTGGAGAAATTAAGATTGAAAAAGTCTCAAGAGAGAGAAATACCAAAGATTTTAATGCATTGTGCTTCCTTGGAAATTGTTTTCAATCCTTACTATGGATTTCTAGCAAAGAAGTTATGTGAAGAGCATTCTATGAGAAAAACATTCCAGTTCAATTTATGGGACCTATTGAAAGAATTTGATGGAGAAGATGACAATGATAATTTGATGGATGTTGATTTGAATGAGGATGAAAACAAACTGAAAAAAATCCTCAACTTAGGTAGATTATTTGGGTTTTTAATTGGCGAAGCTTCGTTGCCTTTGAACATACTTAGAACCGTTAATTTCTTGACTGCTGCACCAGATACTAAGTTATTCATTGAGATTTTATTGATAACATTTTTGGATGCAGTGGCAAAGATTTCTCAAGAGAAAGCATTTGGTTCGGGATTAGCAAGTAAGACGAAGAGTAGCGACATGAAGTTTACCGATAGGATCATAGTTGAAAGATTAGCTAAATGTAAGGAACAAGTGTTGCTATTGAAAGGTTTACAATTCTTCTTGACTGATAAAGTTAGAGATAGTAATTTGATCAAAGGGAAAAAACAAAAAGTTAGAGTTAATTGGGGGATAGATGCTGTATGTGATGTTATTGATGGTATTCTAGAACAACACGATTAAATTATCATGATTGCTGACAATTAGATCTACGTATGAATATAATTTAAAAATAAATATACGAAAAATCGATAAGTCTATGTATATATATATTCCAAGTTAAGTTGTAGCAAGCAAGCTACATAGTATTAGAATCACAAAGTAGGTTACTTATCTATTCTTTCATTTTTTCTAAAATTGAAGAAGTGGAACTTGAACTTTTTTGTTTTTTCATGTGTTAAATCATCTATTCTGTCATCATCGACGGGATACCAAAAGCTCCAAAACCAGTCTAACCAACTATACTTAATCACTGATGTGGTACTTATTTGGGCTGAAACGGGAGCAGGTATAGCTGGTTCCTTTGTTGAAATACCAGAAGCAGAAAACAATTGCCAGAATTTCTCAAAATGTTGATGTTGCTTTTTGTTATTGTCTTTTGTTTCTTCTCGATGATAAACGTTTATTTCAATGTTGTTGTTTATATCTACAACATGATGATCAATTAAAGCTCGGCTTTGCTTATCACCAGTTGTTTCCCTGCTTAATGTGTTCTCAAAGTAGTTAAATATTTCTACCCAATGTGGGCTTTGTTCTCTCTCTTCAGAGTTTTCAAGATAATACCTATAACAAGAAACAGGAGAATCTTTTGATTGGTTCACTTTCCCCTGATCCTGAACCACTGTCTGCGGAGAAGAGGAGGTACTCTTTTTGAATGACCTTTGTAGAAGACTTAGTTCTCTTTCTAAGATGTACTCTCGAGTACTCAGATCGGTATTTGGTTTCCATCTACAGTAAATTTCGGACAAACTGTCCAATGCTTCTTTTTCCATACTTTCCTCTTTTCGGTTATTGACAAACCTTTCAAATTCATTTATCGTGATTCTCGAAACAATAGATTTCAAAGACTTGTAAAAAAGATTGTCTTTCACGCAATTTTGGTATCTTATAGGTTCGACCATCTTGATCCAAACAACCATGAAAGGATAGTAACTGTTAGGGATAGTCAGTATGATTACTTGAATGGTTTCCTCTATTTGTTCAAGATTACAACTCGTTTCCTGGTTTGTGCTCTGTATAAACTTCATCCAAAGAACATCCAGCAAAGAAAATGTTAAATTTTTATCTATTGCCAAGCCAGCACCTTTCATACTTCCATTTTCACGTCGTGTATAGTAAAAAGCATTAAATGCCCACTGAATAACAACACAACAAGCGCTCACCACATGTTCCCATTTCTGTTCACTATTCCGACTCTTGTCACAATCTTCTTCTATATCATCAGTAATCTGACAACTATAACCTTCAATCACTGGGATAATAAAATCTTTCATTATTACATTGTCAAGCTTTTTTGAAATGTTTTCCATGAAAAACGGAGAGCTTTCAAACTGTTTCAAAATACTCAACAGGTTGTTTAGTGTTGGCAATGGGTCTTGATAACTCGCTTCTAAGATGATGCATTCTATTGATATAAGGGCTTCAAAAGCAGTATTTTTATCTTTTTTAGCTACTTCATGAATAATTATTGGATGAATTTTTGTTATACTGTCTTGATCATCTGAAGATAATACCACGAGATTAGACATCTGACGTTATTTTTAAGTTGATGAGTCTGTGATGAGTGGTGGTTAGTAATCTCTATAGCAAATTTTAACTAGCCGATGTGCGATCGACTCTGCTCAGGTTTGCTAGCTAGAATAGAATAGAGCCCCGTATGTATATACATTATAAAAAACAGACAGTTTGTTTAAAGCTGGTAGATGTAATTGAAAACAGCGTTCTCTCTAAGAATAATGAACAATGAGAAAAGGGGATAATTAGGGATCAGTTTTGGGAAGGGCAAATTCACCGCCAAGTGGCAGATGGTGCACGGGTGACAGTTTATAGCGAATGACAGAAATGCCCATTTTTATAGCCAGCAAAGGTGTGAGGTGTCAGTGACACGTGATTAAATTGCAGGTCTTTACAACCCTCGCCTGAGATATTCCACAGAGAAGAAAAACTTTCCAATGGTTCGCTGAACTTGGAAAGTTTTGGCACAGCGCTGGTGGTGTTCTGTTTACTCAGAGAGAGTATCAACCGACTGTTCTCTTGTCGTTTTAAAGATTTATTGGTGTAAATGCTTTATTTCACTAGGATCTATCTACTTCATATAAAAGAGCTTTCTTAATCAATCATTAGCAGATTTAAACAGCCTAACGAAATATAAATAAAATTTACGAAATGGGATCTCCTAAAGATAAGAAAGCTGAATACTTTTTAAAGTTAAAGCAATTACTTGAAGAATTCAAGTCAGTCTTCATTGTTGGTGTTGATAATGTTTCATCCCAACAAATGCATGAAATCAGAAAAGCTTTAAGAGAAGATGCTGTTGTCTTAATGGGTAAGAACACCATGGTTAGAAGAGCTTTAAGAGGTTTCATTGCTGAAAACCCAGACTATGAAAAGTTATTACCTTTTGTTAGAGGTAATGTTGGTTTCGTTTTCACCAACTCTGACTTAAACTCCATCAGAGAAGTTATTATTGAAAACAAGGTTGCTGCTCCAGCCAGAGCTGGTGCCATTGCTCCAGGTGCTGTTTTCGTTCCAGCTGGTAATACTGGTATGGAGCCAGGTAAGACTTCTTTCTTCCAAGCTTTAGGTGTTCCAACCAAGATTCAAAGAGGTACTATTGAAATTACCACCGATGTCCAAATTTTGTCCCCAGGTCAAAAAGTTGGTCAATCTGAAGCTTCTTTGTTAAACATGTTGAACATTTCTCCATTCACCTATGGTTTAACTATTGTTCAAGTTTACGATCAAGGTCAAGTCTTCCCAGCCACTATCTTGGATATCACTGATAGTGAATTAGTCGGTCACTTTGTCTCTGCTATTTCTACCATCACTCAAATTTCCTTGGCTGCCGGTTACCCAACTCTACCAGCTGTTGGTCACAACATCATTAACAACTATAAGAACGTTTTAGCTCTATCTGTTGCTACTGATTACACTTTCGAAGGTTCTGAAGCTGTTAAGGACAGAATTGCCAACCCAGAAGCTTACGCTTCTGCTGCTCCAGCTGCTGCTGCCGTTGCTGAAGAAGCTACCGCTGCTGCTGAAGAAGAAGACGTTGAAGAATCTGATGAAGATATGGGTTTCGACTTATTCGGTTAAGTTGATTTAATGTAGAACTCACATTATTCTGTTGACTTGATGTTTTGCTCTAAAAATTATTTATAACGTACAAATTTATATATTTATTTACTTATCTGTATACTTTTTAATTGGATAATTTTCGGAAACATAGAATCGCAAGAGGATTTATTTGTCTTTATAGTACGATTTAGACACTCGGGAGAATGTACTATTGCATTGAAGATAGGTGAAAACCAATATATGATGATGGACTATATCTGACCATACAAGCGATTGTGTGTATTTAATGGAGGTGTATATCTAATCAATGAAGGAAGCAGTCAGGCGGCAAGACGACAAGACGACGACCAGCGTCGATCGCCCTCCCCCTCCTCTGCATACTCCTCTGCACCAGAAACCACCGATTTCCCAGTTTGGCCATTTTGTGACCAATGACAACGACAATGACAGCCAAATTTGTGCGTGTGCCATCGCTGCTGCTGGTTCACTGAACTTGACTTGACTGGCAAAGTCGGAGCCAGTGAGTGTCTGCCTACTGGCTACTGGCTACGCTGACAATCTTCTATCTACTCCACACTTTGAACCTGTCTATGTTATATTGTACTCAATTGCACGTTTGGTTATCTCTGTACTAATATATGAGATTACTCTAAATCTATATCTTATCATAAACCATTCCAATTGGATCTTGTTGGCCTTTCTAAGACAATCCAGTTTATTAATAAGCAGATTACCATCACAGACTCTAGTTACTCCGCTAGAAATTAAACTCCTTGCAAGGCAAACAAATACATTCCTATATATACTCACATACATACACTGAAATACCCTCACAATGATTGCTCAATTAACAAGAAGATCAACTCAGCAACTTTTTTCAGTTTCTGCAAAGAGATATCAAACAACTGTCGTTCCACCAACTGTTAGAAAATCATCTTTTAGAGGCGTCCTATTTGGTTTCTTTGCAGGTGTTTCCTTAACTGGTATTGGCTCTTACTACTATTTATTAGATGAGTACAAGAGTTCTTCAAATGCAGTCGTTTCAGATGTTCTGTTGTTACAAAAATCAATCAGAAAATTAGAAGGTCATGTCAGATCACTTGAAGAAATTATTGAAAAGAAATGATCAAAATAACTTGTTCTTCTATCAGTAACAATTAGGATTATCATTTCCTACTACGGAGGATTGGTTCATTAGATATCAATGCAACTGTATATGAATTCCAATTGATCTTGTTCATAGTAATATATTCTGATTAATGTTTCAGAACCTGCCCTTTTTTTCTCTTTGTTTATTTCTATCTTTCACTCTCTGTGTTTTAGTTTTCTCTATTGATTGTGTTTTTCAATATCTTTTGTACATTTTATTCTACATTCCATTGATACTTCTTTTTGTCAGCGGATTGACCTCCTCTGCTAGAAAAAACAGAAAGAAAAAGTAGAGACATACACGAGATATGCCCCTGAATGGTATTTGTCAATTTGTTCACTTCAGCAAGAAAAAAGATCTAGGGAAAAAAAACATTTTTCATGATATATCTATATGATGAGTTCCAACAATTTGATGAAAAGAGCCTGCCTGATCTGTGATTGATTGATTTACTACTACCCACTAATTGTTTTGTTTATCGTATCACTCTGTTGTTTTTATTGTACATCTAGATATGGAGCATTCTCTTTTTTTTCTTTTATTATGCTAATACCTGTGTTTTTTGTACTTTCTTTTCACATTTTCTTAGACTTTTTTTGCTTCTCATAAATTCATACTTTTAAGAAACTTGCATATTACAGATCGAATTCGATTAAAAAAAAATACTTTTACGTCATCTGTATTAGGAATCTGGTTGTTTCTTTCAATTGGATATGCTTGTTCGAGGAAGTGGAGGTCGTAGATGCAGGCATAAAAGAGGCACTTTCGACATCCTATTCCACCCTATTTATTTCTTTTTTTACTTTAGTCCCTTCAATATATTCTTACTTCTTGTTCCTTAAACAGCAATCTTACCCAGTTTACTCTTTCTAAAATTATCTCAATTTTGGTCCTGATCCTGATTCTGATCCATGCATCCACACATCCTAATCTCTCTCTCTCTCTCTCACTTTCTTCTCCACGTATAAATTATATGGCGATTGTAGGTACTTACTTTTTGAAAACACAGCCTCAATAACTTTTAAATTTTTCAGATTTGATATCTAAATTTCAGATTTTGTTGCTTTAACGGACAGTCAATTAGTTGAAATGACAATCGACTAGGGTTAGTGAAAACCTCTGGATTGCAGTTTGAACATGCCAGAAACTAACATTATTACTAATGAAGCGGCGGTTGAGAATTTCTTGTCAACCGCTGAATCATCCAACGCTATCATTAATAATGATAAACTGGATCAGCAAGAAGAAACCCATCCAGAACAACAGTTGGATCATGGTCAACCAGTTTTAAAAAAACAAAAGAAATCCACAAAGAAAAAACAGAAAAAACAATCTAATCCAGATATCAAAAGATGTGAATTCTTCCTCAACCATAAGAACAGAAACTGTGGGATTCAAGTGAGACTCGATATGACTTACTGTTATGATCATGCTAAGTTAGTCTCCAACTCCAGTGAATCACAAACAGAGCAAACAACGGGAAAAGAACAAGGAGGATTAGTATTAACGGGGTCAATAGGTGGAGACGGAGAATTCATAAAGATGAAAAACGGGAAGATTATCACTAGAGTCCCATGTACTATAGACTCCTCACATACCGTGTGGTCAGACAAATTATCTAAACATATCAAGAATTGTAACACTCTGAAACGTCAGAAGGAGTTTGATCAGATGTTAGGTCAATATGGTTGGTTAGAGTTCAACTATAACGTCAAGGATGACAATGAAGAAGAATTTCATGATAAATTGAAACTGAATGTGAAGAGTGTCACTTTGAAAGAGTCTGAAGTGAAAAATACAACAAATAATGAATCTAAAGAAGTCATTGATGAGGAAGAGTTTCTTGAGTTCATTGATTATATGACAGAACAGTACTCTGTTATATTTGGTTCGGAAGGAGAAGGAGACGGACTCTCGTTGAACCAAGTAGATTACAAACAAGGTTTACACCAAAGATTCGATGAGAAGACAAACAAGAAACACATCATTCAACAGAGTTCCTTGATTGGTCAATTAGTTCAGCATGATTTGTTCAATAGTGATAACTTGTATATTGAATTTGGTTGTGGGAGGGCTGAATTTGCAAGGTACTTGAACAAGTCATTGATTGAATCGAATGATGAGACCGGGGAAAGAGAAGAAAGAGATAGAGGTATGTTGAAGTATTTGTTAATTGACAGAGAGTCACCAAGATTGAAGTTTGATAGAAAAATGGTTGAAGATTTTAGAGAAGTATACCCTCCTAGCGAGAGCGAAATTCAACAGGAGAATAGAATCGTGGTGAAAAGATTGAAATGTGACATTAAAGATTTGAACCTGTTTAAATCTTTTAATGAATTTGACAAGCCAGATTTGCAATACGTTGGTATATCAAAGCATTTATGTGGCGTTGCCACCGATTTAACATTAAGATGTTTAGAAAATGCAATCAGAGATACATCGAGTTCTGAAAAAAGTTCCAAGTTCAAATTTAAAGGGTTTTTAGTCGCAATGTGTTGTAGACACTGTTGTCATTACAATTGGCTGCTACCTTCTTCCAAGAACTACCTACGAGACAACTTTAAAATAGATTCCAACAACTTTGTGTATTTAAAAAAACTTGTTTCGTGGGCAACTAATGGGATCAGACCCGGTCTGAATGAAAATGAAGGTTCTGAACATTTCAGCGGGCTGACTTTTAAACAGAGAGAAGTAATCGGTTTGCAAGCTAGAAGGATTATAGATGAGTCAAGAAAGTTTGCTATGCTTGAAAAGGGGTATGACGTGGAGTTGATTAAATATGTTAAAAGGGAGATCACTTTAGAGAACACTTGTTTGTTGATTAAGAATAAGCATTAGATAAGTAATATAAGTGTGTAAGTGTAATTAATACCAACAATTCTCGGTTAAAAAGAAAGACCCGAGTCGCAGAAATAAAAAATTCCGTGCCAAAAGAAACGGGAGGAGACCAATTTCCGATTAGATTAATTTGGGCTCATCTTTATCTTTATCTTTAAGCTGATCATACTATTACCTATAGGTGATAAGACGAATAGACAAATTAATTGTACACACAAATAACTGCGCATCTCACACAATGAACAGATTCATTAGATTTCAATCAACTTTAACCAGCTCCAAGGTAAAACCTTACTATAACCAACACGCTTTAATAACAGGTGGATCGCAAGGTTTAGGATGGATAATCGCACAAAGACTATCTTCAAAAGGTTGCAAAGTAACTATATTATCAAGACACGAGTCCCAATTGAAATCTCGAACCGACGAGTTGAATGAAAGATACCCGCTAGCCCAAAACATGGACAACGGCATTGTTAATGATGGCACTGAAATTGCTGATTTGAAGCATGATTACATCTCTTATGACTTGAACATGCCGATGAATATTGAGAAATTCATCCACACTAATTACCAAGATTATAAAAAAATTAATGTTTTGATAAATTGTGCGGGGATTCCACAACATGGGTTATTGATCGGTACATCGAATGAAGAGATCCAGAATATTATTAACGTCAACTTACTCTCCCCTATCATCCTATCTAAACTGTTCGCTAAATCGATGATGCGACTACGGAACCCAAACATTATTAACATCTCATCCATTCTATCAAACGACAACGTCCCTGGAACTTTAGTCTACTCTATAACAAAAGCGGGATTGAACAAATTATCGGAGAATCTATCTTTAGAAATGCAAAGAAAGAACATCAGATGTAACTCTATTTTGCCTGGTTTATTAGAAGAGACTGAGATTGGCGCTAATGTGAACAAAGACTACGTTAAGAACAAAAACGTGAAATGTGACGACATAGCAGACGTTGTTGAAGAGATCTTGCTGGATACTAGCTATAACGGTAGAAACATTAGAGTAGATGGATCAGTAGAATAGTTAATTCTACACTAATCCCTTATCGCTATAAATAAAGGGCCGGGTAACTCTAGACACCACGTGATTTTTATCACTTTACTTCATTTCTTACGTAATTCCCTTTTCAGCCAGCCTCCCAAAAAAAAATGAAAATTTTTATCAAAAAATGCAGCTTTGGATGCCTGTTAATTTGAATATAAGAGAGTTTACTTGTTTGTTTGTTTGTTTGTTTGCTTATTCTGTCTACTTGTTCATTCAGATTGCTGTTTGGCTTTTCTTTTTGAAATTACCTACTTGAAAATTATACTACTACCGCAACAATGATTATTTTCACAGACGTCATCTCTGGTGATGAATTATTATCCGACGCTTACGATGTCAAGTTAGTTGATGGTGCTATCTACGAAGCTAACTGTGATCTTATCAAGATCAAGGCAGGTGCTGATGTTGATATTGGTGCTAACCCATCCGCTGAAGACGGTGCTGAAGAAGACGCTGATGACTCTGTTGAAACCGTCAACAATGTTGTCTACTCTTTCAGATTACAACAAACCCAATTTGACAAGAAATCTTTCTTGGTTTACATTAAGGGTTACATGAAGAAAGTTAAGGCTTACTTGGCTGAAAACGCCCCAGAAGAAGTTGAAGCTTTTGAAAAAGGTGCTACCGCTTACGTTAAGAAGGTTGTTGGTTCTTTCAAAGACTGGGACTTCTACACTGGTGAATCCATGGATCCTGATGCAATGATTGTTTTGTTGAACTACAGAGAAGATGGTGTCACTCCATTCGTTGCTATCTGGAAGCACGGTGTCAAGGAACAAAAGATCTAATTGAAAATTAGGAATTTAATTGTATTTGTTTTTCTATCATGAATCCTGTGGTTTTTTTTTTTCGTTCAATGTATCTTTTGAAAACCTGAAAAGGAACCCCCAATTCTCATCTCATCATTCATATATTTTATACTCGTTAATATATTTCCTTCTGAAGTTTGAAATAAAAAAAAATTAATTACTATGTATTATTTGTGCTGCATTTGTTTTTAGCAATGCATAAAGAAATTTATTTTCATCTTGAAATCTCTATAGATTTTAAAAACTCAATCGCATCTTCTTTAGTAGCTTTCGGATTATCTAATTGCCAAGTCAACATCTGCTCATTGACAATCTTAACCCATGGTCCACTCTGTAATCCAACAATTTCACTAACTTCTTTCCCATTAATCAACAGCTTAGTCTCGTAAACGTTTGTAAGGTTTAAATCCATAATGAGCTTGAATAGTTGGGAAAATTCATCAATTGTGTCAGTGTTATCATTTTGTTTGAATAGTTTAATTATCAAATTCACTAGCAAATTTAAACTCCAATTACTTTTATATGGAATAATGAAACTATGACTTAATTCTGATCTAGACATTGTTGTAAATTTAGCAAAATCCGAATGAAATTTGTCTTGAGTAGACACTATTAAACTTGTCAAATCTGCTAATTTACTAGGCAATTTAAAACCGTCTTGAACAACAGCACTAACTGCATACACATCTTTTTTACCAGATTTGACTTTCAAATCATTCCAATTTTTCAGAATCAATGATAAGTAAAAAGCACATTTACTCTGTTCTACCATGGATATATCTGTCAGTAAATCTTTGAAAATTGGGTAATTTTGTAATTGACTTAATAGGTTGTTCAATTTGAAAGTTATATCATCTAATGAGGATTGTAAACCTTGTTCTAATGCAAATTGGATAGCTCTATTATACTCGAGATCATCTTTTTTCTCCCACACAATCCGAGTAGAACCACCTCCAAATCCAAATATATCCAAAAAACCAACCTGGTTTATCAATTTTATACCATATATTGGATCGTCACCCATTATAATTTTTTTAAACTCAACACCTATTCTCTCTCTGCTTATCTTCTCATTTAAACTTTTCTTAATTACACTAGCTTTCATAAAGTTTAACGTATTTGATTCAATAGTGAACCCATAGGTTGATGCAAATCTAATCAATCTTAGACATCTCAATGGATCATCCAGAAATGTCTTCATTGGATCTAAAGGAGTTCTCAATATCCCATTTTCTAGATCTTTCAATCCAGTTCCGGTTAGATCTTCAATTTCCATTGTGGATAAGTTGAAAAACAATGAATTCAAAGTTGCATCTCTTCTTAATGCATCTTCTTCGGGTGTGCCCGTCTCAATTGTAGGGACACGAGAATCTTCAGTGTATTTTTCCGATCTTAAATTGACAAAATCGATATCTAGGCCATAGATCTTTGTAGTACATGTTTCTAAATGTTTTGATTTTTCAGGATTCTTAGCTATTTTGTAAAGAGACGAATGAACAGCATTTTTTTCAGGGGTCTGGTGTAATTTAACATACTCTTTCAAACCTGTCACAAAGCTAACTCCTGACAAATTGTCTATGCCAATATCTATATCATGAGACTGCTTGCCTAGCAGCTTGTCTCTGACCCAACCACCTGTGATTCTTAAAGTTACAGGTTTCAAGTCATTGTCATTTGAAGCAGAGAGCGATTTGTTGTAATAACTACTATACTCGTTCAACAAGTCAGCAACTTTTTGTTCTGTTTCACTTAGAGTGATCTTTCGTTGTAAAGTGTTCATATTCCTGTTGCTGTTGGTGATGATGATGATGTTGGTTTTGGCCTTGGTCTTGGTCTTGAAAAGGTGTCTAATTGGGATTAGGAGTGATTTTGTAGTCGTCTTTGCCAAGAACATCGACTTCCGCTTTTATTGACAGTGTGTGGTTGGCAACAATTCTACTAACGATTTTTTAAAAAAACAATAACAGATTGGTCGCCCTATCCTTTCCCAGCTTCACCGGTTGTAACACAAAACTGTCTTAAAGAGTCACTAGAAAATCGTACAAAAGTTTCGATTTCATTTTTTTTTTTTCGGATTGAGCCTTGCACAGCCGTGTTTCTGTCAGAGGGTATTTTATTTTTAAACTGGCGGTTCTTTGTCTATTAGTTATTAATTAATTAATTAATTAATCATGTATAACTACGTCTAGGTAGGTATGTATGTATGTAAATTGGGTCCCTGTTTTAATCAAAAACAATCTTCTTACCTGCAAACTTAGCATTCTTCGCAGCCTCTTCAACTTTTCTCTTTGCAATCCATGAAGGATGCATTTCTTTTTCATCATTATTACCGTCACTGGTCTTATAATTAGGGTTCTGAAGTCTTGACTTGTCTTGTTTTTCTTTCAATTCGGCCTTTTCTGCTCTTTTCTGCACTCTAGCTTCATATTGTAATCTAAGTGCTTCCCTTTCAGACATGACTCTTTTCTGTTCCTTTTGTACATGATTAGCTTTTGTTCCAAATTTCTGTTCCCAAATTTTTTGTCTTGCTCTCTGGCCTCTTCTATTTTTTCTTTCTTTGGCAACTTTTTTCATGTCTTTATCAGCCATTGCTAATTCGTCTTCGTCTTCGTCACCAGAATAATAACCGCCAATTAGTGCTGGTAACGCAGCTTTTTTCTCCTTCTTTTCCTTTTTTCTGTCTTTTTTGTCAGATGTTTCTTCAGTCACTTGATGGAAAAAATCATCGTTGGCAATTTTATTCTTTTCATCTTTTATCTTCTGGAAATTGTCATCATCATCATCTTCTTCTTCATTATCATCATCTTCATTTTCTTCATCACTTGGTTCTTCATCAGTTATTTCATTATAATAATTACTGTCAATAATTTGGTCTTTGTTACTCTCATCTTCTTCATCTGAGGAAGCAGCTAACATGTATTTATATTGATCATACATCGTTTCAGGATCCAACTGTTCTTCCTCTTCTTCTTCTTCAACTTCTTCGGAATCTTTCCCTTTATTCACTTCTTTAAAATCTGCTGAGTCAGACTCTGAATCAGAGTCTGAATCAGAGTCAGGTGTAATAATGTCTTTACCTTCCAATTTCTCAAGTTCTTTCATATCTTGCTTATCCACTGGGCCCAGTATGATTTTAAAACTTAACTCTATCTGTTTCATTGTCTCTTTCAAATTATTTTTATTAAACAAGTTGGAAATGAGATTGTTTAAAGCAATATTGGTCTTGCTATCATTATGTTGCTTCTTGAAGCTTTCAACTTGATCCAATTCTGAAGTAAATGAAACAGGCACAATTTTCTTAGCTTCTGGACTAGAAAAAATTCTTTTAATCAATTTAACTAATTTGGCTCTCAAGTGAGATTCTAAAAAATTGTTCAATTCTTCGTATAGTGCTCTTTGAGAAGAATTATTCCCATTTTTCCCCAATTCCTGTTTTATTATCACTTTAAATAATTTGATTAACTTGTTCAGTGAGCCATGATACTTCCTGCTGAACAACTCTGACTGATATTCTTTGATTAGCGACAAAGCTTCATGTCTGGATAACTTGAGCAGCTTCAAATTTGAAGGTTTCTTAGATTTAACTATAGCTTTAGTCTTACCATATCTTGGGCTTTTGAGATTTTCGTATTTGTATTGAAGAACGTCTAGTTTCCAACTAACGTTGTCCCTTTTATGTGGAGTAGTCATCCCTGGTAATTATCTAGCAGAGATATAATTGAATATGGTCTGTCCTTTATAGAGAAACCGTTGTATGTATGTATATATGCATGCAATCTGTCTATTTTATTATCATCATATTAAATAAAGTACGTAAAAAAAACTACAAAAATGACAAAAAAAACCGAAAAAAAATTTTGTTGTGATGATGATAATGATATATTACGTAATTTATTATCTCACTCACTGTTCGATGCCCTTTTCTTTCAAAATGTCCATTTTCTTCTTGTACAAGTCGAGTTGTTTGCAATGGAGTTGGATCTCTTTGATGGCGGCCTTCCTGGATTCTCTCAGATTAGGGTCGTCGTGGATGTCGACAGAATCGAGTCTCATGAGCAGTTTCAACAGCGCTTCGTTGAAGTACAAGTATTGGTAGTCTAACTTGTCTTTGTACGATCCTGTGGGAGTGGTAGCGGTAATGGGAGTGGTAGCGGCAACGGGAGGAAAATCTGAAGTAATAGGAGTCTTAACCTGTTTCTTTTTCTTCGATTTCTTTGACTGTTTCTTTGACTCTTGCTTCTTCATCGTATTGTTGGTGGCCCCGTCTTCCTGCGAGCCGGTGGTCGTAGGTGCTTCAAAGTTGCTGTCGATTCTTTTGAATAACTCTTCAAGCGAAGATGCATAATTGACTCTGTACTCCTCGAGCACGTCTTTAATGAGTTCTTGTGAAGCAACTATAGGGTCGACAGGCTTCGAAGGAGCACTCCCCTTCTTACTCTTTCTCTTCTTCTTCCTGTTCGTTCCCGACGACGATGATGACGGCGTGGAAGAAAAAACAGACAACAGCTTTTGGAACAGATACATGAATGTAATCGCGGATATACTATATATGACTATCTTGTCGTTCTCTTTGAGAATGGCTGACAGCAGTTTGAATTGTTCGGTCTGTAGTATTTTTTGAACAAACTCGTTGCTCTTAAGTACGTTTATCAAGTGACTGTTGCTCACTGTGCTTAGAATTTGATCGACTTGCTTGTTCATCACTGGTAATAAGTGGTTTATATGTTCACATGCAATGCAGACTAGTCTGTCCTGCCCTTGCAACAACCACCAGCACAAGCCACCCACCCACCGACCCACCGACATCCCCGTTCTTTTGTACACAGAGACAAGAACATCAAATTCACCTCCACCGCAGCGACAGAAATTTGGAAAACTTTAATGAACACGCTTTTATTCTGACAGATGGGCCCTGCCAGAAAATTTTGGAGTAGCCGAGTTTATAATCAGTGAAAGATGGGTAGTTAATTAGATTTCAGAAAGGTGATGTGATGTGATGTGCTATAATTGTTCAGGTTAGAATATTCATATATATATGAACCTTATATGCTTACTTGCGTAGACACAGAACAATGAATGTCATTGACAGAAGACGTAACTTAGGCCCTGAGAATGTTCAGCCTCTGGTATTCGCTACATCATCAATTACTGATCCTCCACCATCTTTAAATCAAGATCAAGATAAGAACTTCAAACAAGGGTACGATCACAAACAAAATAAAATATTTATTAAAACAGGTCTAATAAAAAACTGTAATGGTTCTTCATATTTAGAAACTGATAAAACTATAATACTGACGTCTATTTATGGACCAAGACCTAATTTCAATAGGAGTTTTAATGATCAAGCTCATTTGAAAATCAACTTAAGTTTTTCAAAATTCATTTCTTTAGAGAACTTGAAATTATCACCTAACAAATCCTCTAGTTTAGAAGTGCCTCATCAACAATTGATCTCAAATTTGGAATCTTTCATACTGACCAATTTTCAAAACTTGATACTGTTGAAAAATTACCCTAAATCGTCAATCGAAATTTACATTAAAATCGTCTCTCTCAACTCTCAACACTCGCTAATTTACCTTTTACAAAATATACTCAATTCCATATCAGTCTCATTAATTGACTCAGGTCTCAATTTAAAATCAATCCCTTCTTGCGGGTACTCCAAGAGCGAAGAATCAGGTAACGAGTTGGTCATTAATTGTTGTACCGGGGATGACGGAGATGAAGTGCTTGGTATTTGGAGTGATTTGACTAATTATGATGATGAATATAAGAAAGATTTCGAAAATTGTTTACAAGATGCAAAAAAATTTAGAGTGGAGGTTAGTAACTATTTCATGAATGAAATTAGTCAGTTGTAATATATAAAATTGTGCGTGTGTTCTCGATGATACTAAGCCTATATAGTTAATGTTTTTTTAATCATATACAATATAATCGATAAATAAATAAATAAATAAATAAATAAATAAATAAATAAATAAATAAAAGGAAAGAAGGAAAGGCAAAAAAAAACGTAATAAAAGAAAAGAAAAGCAAAGCAAAGCAAACCAAGGGAAAGCAGAATGGATGAAAACAAAAAAAAAAAAAAAAATTAGTTGGTAAAGAATTGAATATAGATTAATTAAGAAAAAAAGAGAGTCGTCAACACGAATAGGTAGCAAAATCAACTGCTAAATACCATATCCTGGTCTGGGAGGCAATATTTTCTTACGCACACCTCCAGAATTTGAACTGCCCGAAGTACCGGTACTCGTTCTTGTTCCTGCAGTAGAACCCTGCGTTGTAGCTGTAGTAATAGATATGCTACCACCACCACCACCACCTATTCCAGGAGCACCACTAACTGAAGAAGAATCGTTCGGAGACCGGATATGTCCGATTCTGTGAGGCTGCTTGATTGCACCAATAGTAGCACCACCTTGACCTCCATTTTTACCATCTTGAAATAAACTAACTCTCGGTTCTAACTTCAACGAAGTCTCGTAAAGTTTCTCGTCATTTGGTAAATTCATCCAGATATCCTCTAAGTAGTACCAAATTTCGTCAATTTTCTCAAAATTAAAAGGCCTGTTGTTAAATTTCAACACTTCTTGGATAGTCTTATATATTAGTTGTCTCTTGTTGTAATTGACCAACTTTTGGTTGTTGTGTAAAAAATTAGAGTTGCCATCAGTAAGGAATCGCAAATCAGATAAGTACATACCCAAGAATGGTAAACATGGATCTCCATCTTCGTCAACAAATCTTAAAATGTTTCTGTATTCAGTGTAATTCTTCCCTATAGACATCAATTGATCCATCTTGTGGAAATTGGACAGTAAATGTTTAGGAATCAATTCCCATGTCTTTTTTAATCTACTAATAGATGTGGAACTCAATCCAGAAATAATAGCAGTCATACTGGAGAAATTCTTAATCTTAATCAATTTCTCAGCAACCATAATGAAATATTTAATAGTATCAGCTCTATTGTTTAAATCTTTTTGTTTCAAAATCATATAGATAACAAAATGAGTCAACAAGTTACAATTTTGAATAAAAAGAGAAATGTGTCTAGAAGAGATAGAATTACTCTTCCCAAATATTTTATTGAAGTTATAAGACCTCGACATCAACTCATATTTGTTAATCTTGTTAAACAACTCAAACTGAATCAATGTAATTTGTCTAGCAAGCTCCATTGACTCTATCTCTTTCAATCTGATCTTTTTGTTTCTTATATTCTTACCCAATGTTAACGGAATAGGTGGACGCTCAGTAGGTATCGTAGGGATAGGGTTCCCATCACCAAACTCACTAAAATATTCTTCTTGAGATGACATGTTTGAAACATGGAAGCCTAATCCGACTAGCTCTGGTTCGATTATAGTGTTCCCGTTCGTGAAATTGCTCCATTTTAAAATCAATTCACCGGAATTGTAATTCGTGATCCAGAATTCAGAGAATAATCGTTTAAATAAATCTAATACTTTCAGTTGTTGAGGTTTTAACTTTTTCTCAAGCCAAATACCATATTCTTCATAGCTTAATGCTTCCGGCATAGATATGTTGAATCTTTCAATTAACAAGTCGAACAACTGTATTGGGGTAATGAAGGTGACGAACAATGCCAATATCGTGTTCTCGTACTCCAAATCTGGAGCATTGGCAGGATTCACCAATTTAGAGATAAATCCTGGAATAGGCCCACCTTTCAATCCACTAGCATCGTATAATAATGATTTCTCATCGTCTTCAATATCCAAATACCATGGTGTCTCACCTTCACCGTGGTCAGATTCTTTACGTTCATAGTAGTATTCGGATTGACTTGATGAAACCATAGTGTTGTGTCTCTCGGCCAGGAATAATGAGGCAACATTAAAGTCGGTATTCATTAATCTCGAACAATAGTTTAAGATTGATTGTCTTTCTTCTTTCAATTGGGTAACCGACGTAGTGACCACCTTGAACGATTGGAAAATCTTGTCTATTGTAGCTCTTAATTTCAAATTGGAATCATAAAGAAATAACCCTTTATTTAATTCATTAAAATCATAAGTTTCCAGACTATTAGCTAGCGCCACGGAAAATTTTTCGGTTTTCAAACTTTGGTACTGTTTATCGTAAACAATCTCTTCTTCTCTCAGCCCTTTAAATACTTCTGGATCATCCACTGTTAAATTCTGTGCATCTATTATCAACTCAGATAATTTGGAATGCAATTCTTGTTTCAAATGAATAAATTCATTCAATAGAGGGTCAATCGATTTAGATGTGGCCTCATAGAATAATTGATTTTTGTTCTTTTGACTACCATCTTCGTCGTCTCCTTCATCACTGTCAACCATGTTCTCGTTCTCGTTCTCACCATCCTCAATAGGGTTCATTCTTAGATTGTTATCCACAACAGTTAAGTTTCTACTGCTACCTGTTTTAGCCAGTTTTTTAATCATGATAAAAATAGTGAAATCGATAGTTTCCAAAGTGTCCATAAATTTATTCATTGAAGGAACACAATGATAAACTAATGTCAAAATGTTCAAGTTTTTATCTTCAATGAACGAATCCAAACTAACATCTTTCGGAGTTGGTGTACTGATAATTTTTAAAACATCATCCAATATGTCTAATGTCTTCTTTTGGCTTTTTGACAAACTATTAATGACTTCATCGTCTAATAAAAGATGCGACTTGTTCGCTTGTCCATCTATAAACAAGTCAGACTCATTCAAGTTATCAACATCTTCAAATAAATTAGAGAAATTACCAGCATTGAACTTATTCTTGAAAAATCTAGGATATACCAATGGGATTGATTGCGGATTCAGACCAGCTGATAATTTCAAATTTGTGAAAATCTTACTCAGAGCCACAGTTCTCTTGATTAGCTTCATAGCATCTCTTTCAGCTTGTCTTAAATACACATCGTTCGCCCCTGAATATATACTGGAATTAGCTCTTGAATTTCTTCTCTTCGCGCTTAATCTGCTATTCGTTCTTTCTTTCAGAGAATCGACGTCTTGCTCTCCATTATTAGTCGCAATTTCATGTTTTGCCGAAGAGATATTCACTTCTAGCGAGTCTTCTAGCGAGTCTTCATCATCAGCACTGTCATGTAATCCACCAAGGTAATTAGGAGCATCTTTTTCACCGACTAGATGTAAATTCCCATTAATTGTGAATTGGATTAAAGCACTAGATGTCTTTTTCAGTAAACTCTTAACTAAATGTGACACTTTATTGTCTACTAGTTCTTTCAACATTAATTTTGAAATCATTTGATGTAATACAGTCAGTTTCGAAACGTTATTCAAATGGACCAAAAACAACTGTTTCGAATTCTTTGATAGAGCATCGATACAAAGATTGACTAATAGATGAAGACTCTTCTTTAAATCCTCCCAGTTTGTGATATCAGTTGGATCGTAATAAAAAAGATCAGGGTTATACATCAATGAAGACTGATTATTCTTCATAAACTCAATAATAGTGTCTCGGTTTTGGAAATGCCCGCTTCCAGGGGTATTACCACTCATACCACTCGTGCTGCTTACCATTCCTGTAGCACCGGCTCTTGTACCTTGTTGTTGCCGATGTTGTTTAGATGACGAAGGCTGATCTCCATATATGTTTTTCTCGGACCCATGAGCCGATGATTGGTTTTGCTGTTGTTGATATTCTTCATAATTTATGCCTAAAGTTTCCAAACCATTCAATTTCGAACTCTCGGGAAATTCAAACAAAGAATGAGAATCAAGATAATCGGTATTCAATAATGGTAAGTCCTTCATATAAACGTTTAGTGTTGGATTGTGATATAAGAACTCATCATCTTGAGTTATTTGAGGGATCCAAATAGGCATAAAATTAAAATTAGGTTGTGCAGAAGAATTGGAAGGTTGGAAGTACAGTTCAATCTCCTCTTTTGGAGTGATATGATCCACAACGGCAACTGTTCTTTCCTCGTGTGGATTTGCTTGAACTGATAGCTGGTGTTGACTTTTGGGTTGATGTGATGAAGTAGTATTAGAAGATTGTCTTGAAGGTGGCTGTGACAGCATTGAGAAATTTTGAAACGAAGAAACATTAGAAGATGCAACGGAGTCACTCTTTTGGTTTTTAATTAAAGAATCGTGGTTTTGAGAACCATGCTTAAGAAGGTTCATTGCATGATTTTCACCTTTTAAAGTAGACACTGAGGTCTGGTGATACTGTGGTATTGAATCAAGTTGAGACTGACTATTCAGTTGGTGTTGATGATTTTCAGAAACAAGAGGTTTAGTGTATGAAGGGGGGAACCAGCCCCTGGTAGCATTCCCAATTGGATCAATGACAATACCATCCCACCAATTGTGGTCAGTGTTAGACAAAACGTGAATGATATCATCCACTATCAAGTTCAACAAACTTGGGTTATTCTCATTATTTAGAAATTTAGTCACTACTACCGTACATACCGGAGTAATTGAGATCTTTTCAGAAGATCTTGAGGAAGCGGAAGAAGATACCGATGCAACAGACTGAGAAGACGACGTATTATTATTATGATGCTGGGGAAGTGATTGCGATTGAGATATGGAAGGAACAGGTGATAATGGATCGTCTGCGCTAAACATTCTTCTTGATATCTAAAGTTAGAACCGTTAATTGAAGATGTATCTGATATCCTGACTTCAGAATTGATGAAAAAAGAAAAAGATAGCATATAATTGGGAGGTATATAATCAGTTGCTGCAAGAACCACTCTTATGAAGCAGAAAACAACTACAAATGTGGAACAAATGGAAATGACACAAACCGAGAAATGCGCCGTCTTTGATGATATAATATATTATGTAAGTAAAAAAATATTTGTATCAGCTGATAACTGGCATGTGGTACACAGTCACCTGACCCACAGTATCAAATTTGCGGCATTTCGGGCTACATTTCATTTCCATTGAAGCCCATTCATAATGTGGCATTTCACTCGTGGTGATATGAAATACTGAAACGATTGGTTGGGATATTCTTCTTTATGTAGTAGATTGCTGTGTTTTTTTTGTATACTCAAGCCGTTGATTGATTGACCAGCTAGTTAAGTTGGTTCCAGCAATCTGGTCTCTTCGACTTCCCCTTGAATTAGAAACTGAATTGTCGAGACTCATTATCGAGAATCATTATCATTTAGGATATAATGCCACCAGCCACATCTCTTCCCCAGAAACAACAACGGTTTTATTCCCAACCCCACGTTCGTCATCATCATGATAATAAGAATCATATACAACAAGGTCATATGTCTGTATCAGACGCAATAAATGACTCTTTGTTAGCCGATGACGTTTTAGAAAATGCAGTGTTGCACCGTAGCATTAATGATAGTGCCACAGATACTGAAACTGACGATACTGATGATGCAGATGCCCACGATTATTTGCTTTTGCAATCGGATTTAGATTTATTGCTTGAATCCAGACTGGAAAACAAGAAGCTCGTGTGGTATAGGAGACCATCTATTTATATGATTTGTTTTTTACTTTTCATGTATGCATTTAATGAGGGTCTGGGTATAACTTCTGAGCTACAATTGATCATTAAAGCAATTTGTTTATCGGTCAATGATGGTGGTGGTGGTGGAGAATTGAAGAATTGCTCATCTTCTGAAGTCCAACAAAAGAGTGCGGATTTACAAAAATGGATGAATTTTACTGCAGGAACTTGTAAAACCTTAGTTAGTATCAAACTTGGTAAATTGAGTGATTTGTATGGTAGAAAACCTGTCATGTTATTCACTTTGAGTTGTGCAATAACAACTAAATTTTTTAAGCTAATTATATTGAATCCAAGTATAATGAAATTCAATAAGTACTGTTTTTTATTCATTAATCTTATAGATGCATGTGGAGGTTCAATTTTTGTCTTTTTAGGAGTTGGTAATAGTTATTTAGCTGATGTTATTGAAGACGATACAAAGAGAAGTAAGTATATGGGTATCTTGGTTGCATTTTTATACTTTGGTTTAGGATTTGGGCCAATGTTTGGTTCATTTTTACCGTTTGAATCTTTAAGCGTGGTTAGTTTTAGTGTTGTTGGATTAATCGTTACATTCTTACTATGTCTATTCTTTTTCCCAGAGTCAAGATCTTTCAAATTGAGAACAAAGAGTAGAAGATTGTCCACTTTGAGTTCTAGATCTCAATTAGCCAACAATCTTCCTTCTCCAACTATTTTATCGACAATTACTGATTTTTTTTCAAGTTTGGAATTACTCTGGATTACGAGATACAATGAGATAGATGGTTCATTAGACTTGGTCCCTAGAGTCCAAGTGTTATTGCTTGTCATGATCGATGTGTTAGTCTCATCATGTACCATTGGTTTAGCTATGGTCATTGTATTGTATGCTACATTCACATTCAGTTGGAGCCAACAGGATCTTGGATTCTTTATAGGGTTGTCAATGCTGATGAAATCATCTATTTTGGTACTATTCAACCCTTGGTTCAACTCAAGATTATCCGGCATTTTCGACATTAATCATACTGGAATAGACAGGGTAGATTATATTAGTTTAACATTCAGCTTGTTCATGGAATTATTGGGTGGTATCATAATGGCCCTAGCTTCAAATTCGAATGTTTTCTTTATGAGTACTTGTTTCGCATCGTTTGGTTCTTTACTGACTCCTGTTTTACATTCAGCTATATTGAAATATAATTCGAATCCTGAGAAGACGGGTGAATTTTTTGGATGTTTAGCATTGATTAGAAACTTAATCAATTTAGTGGCTCCATTGGTTGGATTAACTGTTTATTCCATGACTTTAGAATATAATTCGAAGTTCATCTTTTATGTTATGATAACGCTGTTATTTATGAGTTTGGTTCTGGCTGCAAGTTTAAGAGTTAAATAGATAGATTTTGTGATGACGTATTGCAATGAAGTTTTTATTTTTAAAGTGAGAGATTTATATATGGGGTTCTCGACCTTTCTGCATGTTTTGTATCTCGACCTTTCTGCATGTTTTGTATGTGTGTGTGTGTGTTTGTCGTGTGTTTTTGTTTTTTTAAAGTTTTTCAGTTCTTCTTCTACATTTTAATTTTCTGAGTTTCTGGGTTTATTAGCAGGTTATTTTAATTTGTTTTTTTGCATCTTTTACGAATGTATAAGCAGTATGATAAATATAATTGGAAAGATATCAGGTAAAATAGGAAAAGAATCAGATAACACTTTTGAAATGAGATTTCTTTTGTTTAATCTACAAAGATAAAAAAGAAAAGTGACTACTCATAGAATCTTGGCTCCTGTGCCCCCACCTGATTTCAAAAACGCAGCTTCGTCTCTATCAATAATTAAAATGGGTATATCATCACTGACACCAGCAGATTCAGCAAATTCTGGTTGGTGGTCACTATATTCATCATCTTCATTCGTAAACACTTTTTCTTTGTCCATATTATCAATCGTCGGTTGATACAGTAAATGACAGAAAGATCTCGGATCAGTAATTGTGATTTCTTCAGGTGGATCCTCCGGTTTCTGTATATATCCCAAGTATGGCGATGGGGGAGGAGATTGAAGCTCAATTTTACGTTCAGGTGGACTTAAATGTCTCTCTGTAGCAGGTATAGTTTTGTGATTAGCATCTATCTCAACAGTATTATATATGTTGTTTTTAATAGAGTAGTTGCATTTAATTTCTTGAGATTTCAAAATGTTATAAATTTCTCGGGAAGTTTCTAAAGATTTGAATACTAGGATTAGTCGGTTGAATGATTTTAAATTAGACATTTGGATAGTCTCTGTTGGTGGTAACAAAGTACCTAAGGTTGATATTAGCTCTTGCAAGATATCTTCATTCTCTTTGTGAAGTAAGTGGTCGTCTGTTATTATGATAGTGTTTGTAGGCTGTGTGTCGGGCATGGTGGGAATCAAGCTTGTGGGAACGAACGTCGTCGAGTCAATGATAGAGATGTGAAATTTGTATTAGTTATACCTGGACTTGCATAGATAAGAAAGAACTAGCGCTATAATTGATAGTAAATATTGAAGGAACAAGTGGCAAAAGGAAGTAACCCTCAACAGTAGCAATGAAGTAGCAATGCAGTAGCAGGGCACTATTAGTAGTAGTAGTAGTAGCAATGATTAAATGTTTTTAAGAGAGGAGATAATAAAACTATTCAAGGTCATCTGAAGCCGATCAATGATGATTTATTTGACATATCTTCCCTAATTAAGCAAAACAATTACAGTGCAGCAATGAAAATAAAACGAATAATGCGCAGCTCTCGGGTCTCGGCAGCAAAGCCTCTGTCGCCGGGGCAGACGGGGCGAACGCGGCAGAAGTGCACGGGGGGGCATCCCGGCGTGGACAGCAGCCGACTGTGCCCCCTTTTCCCCCCTTTTGAGAGATAAGCGCCGAAAAGAGCTCTTTTTTGCCTGTTTTGCCTGTTTTGTTTACAACACACTAATGACAGAATGTGGGACGGCCTTTTTACTTTACAAAATATTCACAAAATAACTAGCTAACTAATTAACTAACTGATCACTATCTTTGTTTGCTTTTTTTAAAAAATTGTCCTCTATCTCTTTACAAACTATAGAGGATCACGTAGAATAATAGTACAAGGGAACTAATAGTCTAACCACACTAATCAATTTCTCTTGGTTTTTTTATTCTTCTTGGTAGTCTTTCCATCATCAGCTTGTTTTCTCTTCGTCTTCTTCTTCAATTCTTCAACCTTTTTGATTCTCTTTCCAATAACAGACTCAACTTGTTCTTCATCTAATGCTAATTCAACTAATCCCTTTTCGAATTTGGATAGTTTCACAACAGGCTCAGCATCATTCTTATTTGAACGGTCTTGCTCACTTCCACCTTCTTCCAAGACATCGTCATTATTATAAATTTTATCAGTGATGTAAATAGGTAAAGCGGGAGATTCTTTCAGCTTCAATTGAATTGTCCTTATTTGACTATCATTGAAACCAGCCAATAAAACTTTCAAATTCTCTAATAGCTTAGTAATAGGTTGATCAAATCCACCCAATTTGATACTCAGATTGACGCCCATTGGGGGTAAATAGTAAACTGAATTGACAACTTTTGAAATTTGATTACTTAACGTGGTTATTGAAATAGAAGATGAAGGTTTAGACGCGGAACTAACTCTAATTGGTAATGGGATGTTAGAAGTTGAGTAGAAAATTTTTCCTAACAGTTTTGGCAATGTAGTAATTAAACTGTCATCACTCAAAAATAAATCGTATTCACTCATTAGCTTTCTTCTCGCTTCGTAACTTTTGAACTCTCCTTTCAATTCTTTAGCTGTAATAATTTTAGATAGATGTGGAATACTTTTCTCTTCAATTTGAGTCAGAACTTCAGAATCAATTAAATCATCTTTAACAAATACACAAACTTTGAAATCATTATCATCCAAATTGTAAATAGAGTTTGGTAATTGAATTAGTTTAGGTTTTAAAGTCTGCTTCTTGCTGAAATATTTCGCATTGGTAATTTGTAAATACAAATTGGTCTCTTCCTCATCATCGTCAAACAATGATTGTTTATCAGAAGATATTTCTTTCTTATTCTTGTACCATTTCTGTAACTCTAAAACCGCTTTTTCAACAGCGTTATCTTTGAGTTTAATATTTGATTTTGCAACAGAGACACCTTCGTCAGATGATTCAGAATCAACTTCAATAGCTGCAGTCTTCTCACCACTTGGAGCAGCAGCAATTAATTTCTTCTTTTGTTTTTTGGTCTTCTTACCAGTTGGTAACTCATCTGGAGTTGGTAAATCTTCCACGATGGCAGTTGATTCGACTTTACCAGAAACAGATTTACCTTTCTTAACGTTCTTCACTGTTGAGGCTCTAGTGTTTTTCTTGTCTGGTGTGGCAGAAGCCTTCTTGGTTCCCTTCTTCGGTGGCATTCTTGGTTGCTTGCAATGTCTATTTAATTAACTACTATTATTTGCCTGAATAATATACAAAATAAAAGCCCTCTCACTATTTTTCATTAATTTTTGTTAAGAGTCCATCAAAAACATTAAAAAAGTAGACAAAAAAATTTTCTAAAAAAAAAAAAATTTCTGAAATTATTCAGAGAACAATGAAAATAAAGTGAAAAATAAAAACAATAACCGCATCTTTGCACCAAACACTTTACTCTAGATTTCACCTCCATAAACAGGTAATGCATGGAAAATAAGATGCCTGATACGATATGAAAGCTCCTATGTTGTGTTGTAACTCTGCCTCTACTCTAATGATAGCATAGCATTTGTTATCATATTATAATCTAAAAGGAAGTCCAAAATGGTAAGTATCTATTAATGCACTTGACTCTGAGTCGTTTTGCACTATCTCAGTGACAGAGCGAGGCAAGGCAAAGGCAATAAATAGTATTTCACTTGATATGATGATAGCCTGCCTATCATGATAGTTTAACTTCAGTTTCAATCTTACTAACTTTCATAAAATTGAATTTCTATGGACTTAATTCAACAAAACCAATAATATCAGGGTAAGAGAAAGTCGAGTGCCAAACCACAAAAAAAGATCAAACAAGTGTTAGATACGCAGTTCTCTTGCTTGTTTTGTAATCATGAGAAATCCGTCAATTGTACTCTAGACAAGAAAGTAAGTATTGGTACATTAAAGTGCAAGATCTGCGGTCAGTCTTTCCAAAGCCCTATAAATTCATTGTCTCAGCCTATTGATATCTATTCAGATTGGGTTGATGCATGTGAAGCTGTTGCTGAGGAGCAATCGGCAATTGCTAAGAAAAATGAAAGTGGTGATGATGATGGATTAGTAGAAAATGATGATGATTATGATTAGAGAAGTAAAAATGTTTGTCTGCTTGTTTCGTTATTTGTTGTCGCATGTATGATAAGATAGGTGTATTTTTTTCATGTTAGTATATGTATTTTTTAAGATAAAGAAAAGAGTTCTGACGTTTTGTGATCTAAAGCAGGTAGTACGTAATTTACAATTGCCACAAGAAATTCTTGCATATAAATGATTCAAACAAAACGTTAGATTAACAAATTCGTAAAATATACCAAAGATTAATAAACTAAAATGAGGTTTCAAAATATATATACATATTCGTATCCTATGATACATCTCTTCCTCTTCCTCTTCCCCTGGGTCTACCTCTTCCTCTTCCTCTTCCCTTGGGTCTACCCCTACCTCTACCTCTTTCTGAAACACTAGGTAAATCAGTCGTGTCTTCATTCAGTTTCTGTAATTGTTCACCAAACGTAAGCTCTTTATCAGTGACATGAGCTGAGGCTCTTGTACGTCTGACAGACCTATGATCAAGATAAGGGACATATGTTGGATTAGATGCGTTCCTCCTTGACGTTTTTCTTTTTTTTGTGCCATGCTGGTCTGCTCTTTTGTCTTCTTCTGATTCGGGTTCGGTAGAGGAGTATCTGGATGGTTTGGGATCTGAAGATACTAGGTCGGAAGGATAACCTACGCTGGTAATATTCTCCCTTGATGACTTTGGACTGTCTCTCTTTTTCACAACAATGGTCTGAACAGGCTGACTAGTATTTTTATCTTCTTCGTCTCCTCTTTCGTCTTCACTTAACTTCTTGATGTCGTCTCCCATTTCCGGTCTATTGATCCGGAGGGTTATTTTCTCTTCTCCATCCGACTCAGTCTTTGATTTCCCTTCACTAGCTAACTCTAATTCATGCTCGTGTTCCTTTTTCAATTCAAACTCTTCTTCTTGTTCAATGAACATCTCAGCTTCAGAAACTAAGCTCTTAACGTATTTGGGAAGCTCACTATTTTCAGAAACATTAGGAATTGCAATCGTTTCACTCCTTATCTCTGGCGTCTCTTCCAATTCGTAAGACAACACCCTGCCACTTCTTGTCGAAATGCCGCTTCCAGTGATCTTAATTGGTGATGGTGCCCGATACAGCTTGTCTCTTCTTACTGGCGACCTAGATCTACCCTTCTTGTTTGGGTCTGCATTAAAGTCAGAAGTGACTCTTCTCTTCACTCTCGCAGCTCTCTTTTCGTGCTCAAGAGCTTCTTCAAACTCTTGTAATGATCTCTTCCTAGATTGAGAAGATGATGAGTCTGAAAGTTCTAGTGTTGCAGCTTTACTGTTGGCTCTTTTTTTTGGTAATAAGATTTGAGCTTTCTCCTGGTCGACGTTACTATCGACTTTTTGATCATGTTGGCTGTCTTCATCTTGATCATCGTCCTCTTTTTTCTCTTCCCTTTCGATATTATTTGTAGGTAATTGAAGACTTGGAATAGCTCCAAGAGAAGTAGGATTGCGTTGTTCACTTTGAGTTGAATCAATAAGTAGGACAGACCCACCAGAATTACCGTCATTTCTCTCAATAACATCTTCGTCGGACTTGACAACGATAACCTGAGTCTTATCTTGTTCCACGGTATAGCCAACACCATCATCCTCTTCTTCTTCTTTTTCTTCTTCGGCGTCAATTGATTTGACCTGTATGCTATCAACAACGGGCTCCCCAAAATCTTCAGATTCGAATGCTTCAGCTGACTCTTCGACATGAATGATCTGTGTGACATCAGACAAGTGTTCAGTGGATGGTGACGTATCACTTGAAAAGCTTTTGTTAATAACAGAAAATGGCTTTCCAAGGAAGTCTAGCCCTAGTAAAGCAGATAAAACACCTCTCTTTTCGAGTTGTGAAGACTTTTCATCTTCTGGCTCTAAACCTTGGGAAGTTCTCGCCCTTTTTTCCGCTTCTTCTTCCATTTCAATGTTGTGGTTTTCTTTTTGCTCGGGAATTTGTTCAGTAGCTTGTTCTTTAATATCGCCCTTTTGTTCATTGTCAAATTGTTCTTCACTGACAGCTGATTGAGTTTTAACTTCAGCAATTGAGTTGTTGGAAGAAATATCCATCATATTAGAAGACTCGACTTCAGACATGATAGTCTGAAAAGATGGCAACGAACTGTAAATGTTTGATAAGCGGCTAGCTTTATGAACTCCAGAGTGTTCATCTTCAGCATTTCCTGAAGCAGCATAAACCGATGTGTCCACACCCGCTTCATCAACAGGTTCCTCTTCGTATTCTTTTTCTTCTCCTTCATTGGTATTGTTGTTCGTCTCGTCGTCTCGTTTAATTAAGTCAGAAGAAATCATGGAAAGGTCCTCAGTAGTCTCGTGTGGTTGTGAATCTTCGTTGTTTGACTCAGGTTCAATAGAAGACACTTTACTATCAATAGTGCTAGGTGGTGATTCAGCAAATGATTTCACAGAAACGTTTTGAGTAACATCAGTCTGTATTTCATTTGTTGATTCTTCTCGGTTTTCTGGCTTTTCAATTGAGCTATCTTCAGAATATCCTAGAGCTTCATCCTTCAAGTTTTCATCAGCTTGAGCAACTGGCTTCGCTGTCTCAGAACCAAATGCAAAATTGAGAAGAGAACCAAGTAAACCAGTCTGGTGTTTCTCTTGCACTTTTTCAGCTTTTAAGTCAGTTTCGGAAGGAGTCTCTGGCATTGTGGTAGTATAAGTTTCGGTTTCCTTAACGTTCTCATCGGCATTTTTCAAGTCAGCGTCACTCTCTTCAAAATTAGAAACAGGCCAGGTAGATTCATCAACTGTGGTATCCATGATGCTCTCAGCAGCAAATTGAGCTACCGAATTCAAAATATTTGGTGAGGTCCTTTCGACAGACTCAAAATCAATAGTTTCGTTCGACTCAGCGCCAGGTACAGTCTTGAACTCATCTTCAGTTTTTAACTTATCTTTGCTCTCATCTTCAGGAAATTCTTCAGGTGCCAACTCTTCAGCGTGAACCAAAACAGCATTTGACTCTTCTACATCTGATGAAACATCCTGATTAGTAATATCCATTATAGCCTCAGAAGCAAATTGTCCAACGGAAGTGGCAAATGTAGACAACAGACCTGGGCGCGGAAACTCGGTTTTACTTGCAACTGAAGTTTGCTCGTTTGGTTCACTCTGTTCCTGTTCTACAGATTCCGTATTCAGGTCTTTCTCTTCAGCAATGACTTCACCTTCAGCTGCTTTCTCAATATTGTCGTCAACCTGTGAATTATCTTCCTGCTCAGTCATGTCCATCATGGCTTCAGAAGCAAAATCGCCAGCAGAACGAGTGAGTCTAGACAACATTCCAGAAGGCGCACGTTCGGATAACTTGCTTCCTGTTTCAGCTGACACCTCATCGTTTGAAGCACTTAGTTCCTGCTCGGCAGATTTATCAGCCAGTTCAACATCATCACCTTCAACGCCTGTTGACTCTTCAAGCTCTGGAGTACTCTCTTGTTCAGTGATATCCATCATAGCTTCTGAAGCAAAGTCACCAAGAGAGTGAGTAAATCTAGATATAAGACTGGCACTTGGTTTTCCTTTAAACACTTCTTCCTTATTGTCTTCATCATAGCCAACGTCCTCTTGTTCATTAATTTCAGCATCAAACGGTTGAGCAGATGGACTATTCACAACTTCCTTGGTTAAATCCTGAAGCTCAGGTGTGACTTCTTGTTCAGTCATGTCCAGCATAGTTTCTGAGGAAAATTGTTCAACTGAGTTGACAAAGTTAGTTATGATTCCAGGTGATTTGATGGTAGAAGTCCCCAAAGTATCAAGCCCATGCTCATTTATTTCGACAGGATCTTGTAGTTGTAGTAGATCTCTTGAATTCTCTTGAGGTTCTGTTTCGTAATTAGATATGCTAGAAATCACAAGAGATTCGTGGCTTGGCTCTTTTTTATAAGCAATCTCCTCTTCTTTGCCATCGTTGACGGATTCTTCTGCAAATTCGATGCCATCTAATCCTTGATGCACATTATTGCTAAGAACATCAACATCACCACTTTCGCCAGATGGGGACTGATCTTGCAGCTTTCTTAGTTTTTTTATCATACTAAATGCAGAAATAGGAGCCTCAGACTTCTTCTCGTCTTTAAAAGCAGAAATAGGAATCTCGGACTTCTTCTCGTCTTTAAAAGCAGAAATAGGAGCCTCAGACTTCTTCTCGTCTTTATTTGACGATTCAGCTTCAGGTTCACCGCTTGGTGATAACGTAATAACTGACTTACCGTCTTCATCTTCATCTTCATCTTCATCTTCATCTTCATCTTCATCTTCATCTTCATCTTCATTTTCATTTTCATTTTCATTTTCATTTTCAACTTCATTCATGTTAATTTGATTGACTGTCATATCCATCATCAAGCCTGATGTAAAGTTAAATGCACTGTTATGAGAACTGGCAGACGGTGATCCGTTCTTAGACTCTGTAGAAAGCATAACTTCCGAAGATACTTCCTCATCTTCTTCGTTTCCAAATTCAGCTTCATTCAAATACTTTTCTGATGAACTAGTAATTTCATGTTGGGAATTATATTCAGATGGTGTAATAGCTTTATCTTCTGAAGATTGTGGGACAACAATAGCAGTTCTAGCCGCGGGTAATATGGTATCTTTGTCGTTCGTTTTTTGCAAATTAATCCAACCAAATGAGAAAAATTTCTTAACTTTTTTAAAAATTGATCGTTGTCCAAGTTCACGTTTAACGATGTCAGGAGAATATCTAGCATTTTCTTCATCTTCATCATACTCACTGAACTTCCTCTTACGCGAGTTCACCAACAAAGAGGCTGAAATTTCGCTGTCTTCAGCTTCATAAGGGGTCTCGAATATAGCATCTTTCACCTCCTGGTCGTCAATTCCATCTTCACTTGGAAACGGTTCATAATCATGTTCGTCAATTAGCTGTTCAACTTCTGACTCCGAGTCAGACACTGATTCGGCATTCTGCACAATAATAAGGCTTGTTTCACCATCACTTTCTTCATGAGAGAAACTTTCAACAATTGGTTCTTCCGCGTAAACAATCTCATCATCATCGATTTCTTCCTCTTCGGACTCTTCGGACACTTCTAATTCTTCCCCTTTTTCTTCTTCGTTGCGTTCATCTAGGAGAGTTTTTGCATTTTGCAGAGGATCTTCATCGAGATATACAGTTTGATTTGCTATCAGGCTCGAGGTGTCATCAGCCAACGCGTCAAGATGAGTTTCGTTGATTAATACACTAGCGTAAGCTTCTTGGTCCACCGATTCTTCGAATGAATTGGTGTTACTTACACCAATAATCGATGATTCAGCAACCGCATCTATAGGTTCTGATACATCACTAGATATAGAGTAGGCAGTATGGAAATCAGATTCATTGACAGTAGGATCGTTTGAAAGGATATCTGGATGCACATTTATGCTCTCAACTGCTTGCCCATGGAAGACCGTTTCGGAAGCAGGTTCTTGTTGCGGGGCTATGTCTTCAACCTCAAAATCAATGAATGCGGATTCGGGTTCAATTTCTTCCTTGTTCTCAACTACCACTTGAATTTCTTTTTTTTGTTCCTCAACAACTGGTTCTTCTTTGTTCTCAACTTCCATTTGAATCTCTTTTTCTTGTTCCTCAACAATTGGTTCTTCCTTTTTATGCTCAACATAGGTACCTTCGACTTCGTTGTCGGATAAGACAGACAAAGGAAAGTGTTCGGATCTGAGACTAGTATCCTTCATTGGATTTAAAGGAAAATCAAATCCTACATTATTGTCGTCACAAGATGGTTTGCTGTTGTGCTTCATAATTGCCTGTTCCAAAATATCCTTCAAACTCGGGTTTAAAATGGGTGGTGCTGGAGTTGGTAATTTTGGTGGAGGGCTTGGAGATCTAACAAGAAGAGTATCCAGTTGATCCGATTGCAGTCGTGGTTCAGAATTACTATCATTTATGGCTGTTTGGTCAATAGCAGAGTGGAATAGTTCAGGGTCAAATATGGATTCATCGTTTCCGAAAGAAGAGGCATCAACAGTGGTCGGTTTTACAACAATCATTGTCGTTTTCTCTATCTCCGTGTCATCAACTTCATCACTGTAATGTGTTGTGTCTTCATGCTGGTTTTGAACGTCTATAAGTACTTCTTCATGTGACACGTGGTCTTCTTGTTGAGCAGATATAGCAATAGCTTGCATCCAAGTATTATCATCAATTCTTGCAGAAACATGTTCTGCAGTTGCTGCAGTTGCTGGTTGTTGGTTAATGTCATGGAATAAATTTTGCACAGGTTCCACTGCCTGGATTTTTATATCAGATGACACAGCATCATTCTGATATGACTCCTCCTCGGCTTCAGAGACTTCTTCAGAAACTTCTTCAGAAACTTCTTCAGACTCTGGCTCACTGGTACTTTCATAAGTGTCTTCTGATTGTTCTTTAATTTCTAGCTGGTTTTCAGAGGCAAACCTTGTATATGTTAATTCATCGTTGGATACGTTGCTGGATTCTTCGTCTTCTTCATCTTCCTCAGAATCAGTATCTATCACGATTGGTTCTTGATGTGTCTTGGTTGGGTATCTCATGCTGTCAATCAACGACATCTTTGGCCTTGAATAAGATTGGTTATATGCAGTCACAAATTCTTCTCTTTCTGAATATTCGCCTTCTTCTTGTTCATCCTCTTCTTGTTCATCCTCTTCTTGTTCATCCTCTTCATCGTCATCATCGTCTTCTAGGTCATCAACTTCCAACTTTTTTTCTTCTTTCTGATCATCGCCATCGGAACCTTCACTGATTGTTCTATTATATTCTTTTCTGGAAGCTGCGATGTTTTCAACAGGTATACGAACAGCTGGTTTCATGAATCTCAAGTCGTTCAGTCGTGGGTTAACAACATTATGTTGACTATCATATTGATAAGGGTGATCTTCTTCCTCTTCTTCCTCTTCTTCAACTTCTTCAACTTCTTCAGCCTCATCGTTGAAGTAATTGGTCTGTTCCTTGACCTCCAAGTCTTGATAATCATGAACTTCTTCAATCTCATCAGCAAAGTAATTGTTTTGCTCATCATCATAATCTTCTTCTTCTTCTTCTTCTTCTTCTTCTTCTTCTTCTGATTCCACATCGAGATCATCATCTTCGTCATATCGCACACTTTCATTATAACTTTGATAAGAGCCTTTCATGTATATTTGCTTTTCAGGTTCACTTTCCGACAAAATATTGATGACATCATCTTCTGAGGATGAAAAGGCTACATTTGGTAATGGCTTTTCTTTTGGAGCTTCATATGCCTCTTCTAGAACTTCTTCTGGGAAATGGTCAATCTCGGAGTCATAAGATCCTTCTGATTTCGTTCTGTCTATTAGCGGTGTTTCTTCTTCTTCTTCGATAAGGTCATTAACTTTAGCTGTGTTTGGAATCAACTTGTCTTGCATCAACTGACTTAAGAAGTTAGATAGCTTCTCCATCTTGGCAGAGTTTTGTTCTACCAATTTTAGACGTTTTCTCTCAATAAGATATTCTTTATTTAAATTATCATAAAATTCTTTTTCTTCCTTTTTCGATTCTCCTATATAGTTTTCATATCTTTTTTTCAGGTCATTATACCACTGATAGTCATCAGTTGACTTGCCTTTCTTAATCGCGATTGTATTGGTTGCAACAGTAGGAATTCTGACAGAAATGACATTAGTAGAGGGCAAAGTCGAGGCATTTGTATAGTCTTTTATGCTCTCGTCATGAGAGTCTATCGATTTTTCATTGATATCACTTTCAAAATCTCTAATATGAATGTTAGCTCTCTTTGCTAGCTCTTTCCAGTAGTCTAGGGTATCGGTTTGTGCGGATTCAACTGTTCTCAGTTCGACATTTGGTTTGTCTCTATATAGTCTAGATTTAGTGCTATTCAAAAAGGGTGTATTCTTGGTCAATGTTTGCACCGTCGTCGGAGTCTTTTTATTCTTTTTGTCACGATTGACAGGTGGAAAGCTGCTGTCTTGAGGATTCATCAGCAATTATTCTCAAATCTTTTCAATTGGTTAAAAGCAAACAAAATTAATGGCAAAATATATTCCCTAACTTTTCGCAATGTTTAGTAATACTTGTACATCAAACTATGGGTATTAGTTTGTTTGTTTATCTTGTTTGTCTAATCGCATATTTGTTTGTTGGTTGGCTTGTTTTGATATTCTATCTGTGTTTAATGAAAGGCTCTGATAATTTTTTTTTCGACTATGAGTTCGCAATCGACGCAAATTTTAGTCGCGTTCTGTTACAAGTCTGAAACGTCGGTGATTTTTCTCTACATCAGGGATAAGCTCAGCAAACTTAGCAAAGCTGTGTATATTAACCAATGGGTATGTATTCACCTTGAAACCGTTTATTAAAGGAAAATAATTTAGAGTCAGACGGAATCAAACAAAATACAACTTTTTAAATCAAAAATTGTAGCAGCGAAGGAAGTGAATGCACAAAAGGGGATGAATGTAAAAATTATTTGGACTGTGTAATTCTTGAAGGTACGTCAAAACTTCAATTAACTTCGATTTCAATATGTCGAACAATGTCATTGACTCTTACTGGCCTGTTAGATGCAAGATTTAGACTGATGATCAACTGTAGTAGTGATAGCACCTAAAAACTCCATAATCTTTAAAATATTTGCTCAATCCTATTAATAATAACGTTGTAACTATCTTGAAGATTAGGTAAACTCAAGAATTCCTTATAGGTATTACTTGATCACTTTTTCTTCGACTCAACATCCTGGTCAAGACATTCTCTAGTTCTCAAATGCATTCAAAGTCGTCGTTGAAGATCTTCAGACCTGATTTACTCAAGATGGAATATAAGTTACTTTATCTTCCTGGGGAAACACACTAAAGGTGATCAGCGTTTGGAATCCTTGTAATATTTCTTGGAGAAAAATATTTTCTAAGCTCTTCACCTTGGTACTACATCGATGCCTATCGGCTTACCTATAAAATATACTGTGGTATTATTGAGCAAACGCATTATGAAACCTGTAAATTTATCATTTTTTAAGAAGCTCTATCAACGGATTCATTCATGGGAGAGTGTACATTATCAAGTTCACAAATAAATAAAAAAAAGTAAGAAAAATCCCACAAACTAAAAGAAAACACACTATGTAGTGAAACAACAAAGTGAAAGGCTACACGCAGACAAAAGAGGGCACCTAAATCAACTAGTCCAGCAAATATTTAAATATTCAGCCATAAATAAAAGGATATGAGGGAGTGTACGACTCTTCAAGATACTTTATGTCCTCATCCGTCAACTTCAACTTAAAAGCCTTGATAGCATCATCAATTCTAGCAGAATTACTGAATCCAACAATTGGTGCAGTCCCCTTACGGATTGCCCAACCAGTGGCAACACTCGCCATAGAAACATTGTACTTCTTGGAAATCTCCTCAACTCTGTTGATAACATCCTTTTGCTTATCAGACAATGAACCAATACCTAGCATTTGGAAATATGTGTTGTCGTTTTTGTTTCTTACACCGGCATCTTGCTTTTCCAGTGGTCTTGTCAAGACACCGCCAGCGTTAGGTGACCAAGGAAGTAATCCAACGCCAGTCGCTTTGCAGAAGGCAATTTGTTCAGCCTCTTCTTCACGGAACAATAAACTATAGTAAGTTTGATAAGAAATAAACTTAGTCCATCCATTTTTTTCAGCAACAGCTTGCATAGAGACAAGCTGGTATGTTCTCATACTACAAGCGCCGAGGTATCTGACGTCACCGGCCTTGACGACCTCGTGTAAGGCCTCCATTGTTTCTTCTATTGATGTCTCCTTGTCAAATCTATGGATTTGTAACAAGTCAATGTAGGTACCTAATCTTTTGGTAGAGGCTTTGACAGCATCAAAAATATGCTTTCTTGATAAACCACTTTGATTAACATACTCGTGACCAGGGAACAAGTGAGAGTTATAGGCAGAATGGGAAATGTTTTCTTCATCGACAATAAGGCTACACTTGCTCAAAATAACTATCTTGTTTCTCGGAATATTATACTTCTTAATAAACTTTCCTAGTAAGACCTCAGAGTGACCATTGGAATAAGTGTCGGCAGTGTCAAAAGTTCTGATTCCTTCATCATAAGCTTTTTTTAAAAGGGCAAAGACAGCTTCCTCTTCTTCAAGAATCCCCCAATCAATCCAGTCATTGGATCCAATGGATGCACAACCAACAACAACACTTGAAATCTTTAAACCTGATTTACCTAGGTTGATATAGAAGTCTTCTGGAATTTTGTCCCAATTCATTTGATGTCTAGGCTGTTGTGATGATCTAAATTGGCTATGATTCTTAATATTGATCAAGTTGGTCTACTTAAGAGAAAAAAAATACCTAGTCGGGATCAACTGACATATTTTGTGAATGGAAAGAAATTATACCCTTTAAATACCATTCAAAAGCAGTTTTAAAATAGACCTTCAACTCGATCGAAAGTAGTAGCAACATCAAAAAGATGTTTCATTTTGACTCGCTTCTACACTTTCCAAAGGGAAGGATCTAATCTGTTTAAGAAAGTGGTAATCTCCTATCTCCTTTACTCCATGTTTCGTACCCTGTTTGAACAAGCCATCGAAATTAATATCCTCTGCTTCCTTTTCTGTGATGAACGGATTAGTAATCCACTCTGTTCCGCGTACTCTGTACACCGTGTTCCGTATCCTATACTAACAAGCCATCTATATGAACTTTCTCTTCTTCCTTTTCTGTGATGAACGAATTAGTAATTCACCAGCTGAATTACGGTCCTCGATCTTGAAGATTTCTGTCTCCACAACTGATCAGGAAAGTTATCTCCGATGCAAATCTCGTATTGGCTGTCACTTTGCTGCAATCGCCAAGACATTTCACTACTAGATTTGCCGCTTGTGTAATGCGCGCAAATCACCATACGAAGTTATCTCCTTTTGTTTTAAAGATGCGCAAAGGGGAGTTATGGGGTGAGGCCAGTTTTCCAATGTGTGGTATGCGTTCCTCTTGTGCATGTCAGCAGTATACAGCATCAGTGCAGTAAAAACTTTTGCGTGTGGACTACAAATCACCTATTGAATGTATGACGGTATACAAATACTATTTATCATATAAACGAATACAAAAGAGCAAGTGTAGCTTCAACCAGTAAAAAATATATGAGATTGTTGAAGTGTACGGCTCTTTCAAACACTTATTATGACCTTCAGCTAACACCATCTTGAGCATTTTAGTAGCTTCATCAACTCTGTTTGATTCCCTTGGACTGGTCCCTGTATAAATAGCCCAGTTAGTTGCAATGGCTGCCGTTGAAATGCAGTTTTCTTCGAAGAGCGCCTTCGGTCCTGTTGACCTGGTGATCATTTAAGGAATATAAACCTAGAAGTGCAATGTTTCTCTAGCTGGAGCTATTTTTTCACATGATACTTGCTTACTTAGACGTGAATTTAAAGTAGCAACGGCATTAGGTGATTAGATTTATTCCAACACACGTCTCTTTGCTGTATTCCATCAGGTTCCGATTTTTTTTCTCAATACGGTAAACCGTAGCAATTTTGGTAAGAGATGAACTCCGTCCAGCCATGTTTTTCAACAACATTTTGAATACTAACAAACGGTAAGCTCTCATACTTGAAGCGCCAATATATTCAACCTCAAAGGGTTCAAAAGTGCCATGAAATGCATTCGTAGTTTCTTCCGTTGAAGTTTTGTTGTTACACCAGTGGATTAGTAATGCATTAATTTAGGCGTCTAATTTTGTTGTAGGTACCATTCTATATATCTTAAGTGTGCTCTCTTGATAAATAAAAACTACTAGCAAAAATCTAGGAGTTGGGAATACGTCTTTGGTGAAGTAGTTGAGAGTTGAATATTCATCAGCAGAGTGGAATAATACGACCGTTAATATGGCAAGGATACAGCTTGGGCTGTTGAGGTTGTTAAGGAGTTTTCCTGACAAGATTTCACTTTGATTATAGACGAAAGAGTAAATATTTTAAATCTTGGAGTTTTCGATACCTTCATTCTGAGATATTTTAGGGATTAGCAGACAGAGTTTTGTTTATCTGTTGTAACTCAATTAGACCGTCATATTGAACCAAAGGAAGATAATCCAACAGCTACGTTGGAAAATTTAAACCTCTTTTACCTCTCATATTTGTTCTATCTCTTCTATTCTTTTTCTTATATATCTTTGTCTTTTTACTTGAAGTTATAGATCACATCAAGCATGATCACGAATGATTGATACATAGCGAAGGAAATAATATAAGTTTAACATTTATCTTTGTCAGCGTTGTATGTATACAAATCTAAGTTGCGAATATGTTACCAACTAGATAACTGTCGATAACGTAAACCCAAAGGAGTCACCATGAAATGCTAGCTACCACTTCGTTACAGAACACTACAAAGGAGACGATGAATGAAAGAACATTGAGAAGCTTAGCGCCTCTTTTTAACTTGCATTTATTACAGCAAAATTGTCATGTTCGGGAGGGACAAAATCTAGGGGTGCACAATAAGGTGCATTGTGCATTGTACCAAGTTATTGTTTTCAATGATCTGCAATATGATAATCAGTCACAGTGGATAGAGAATGAACTTGGAAGTCGTTGCCTCCGCCAAACAAAATAAAACATGTTGTGAGGTTCCGCTTGCGAGCTCTTTTCTTTGTAGTGGCAAAATAAACAATCCCCCGCATCCATGATGTCATGTTCTGAGCTCTTATGCCATCAGAACAGATGAGCTAGCTTGATGATGGGACACAAGACAACTAGTTGTGAAGAAAAAAGAGAAATATGAAATACGTATATGAAGATAAAGGTACTATTCCTCGTGTGAACCATCTTGAAGTATATTGATAGAGATTGATAAACTTTTACAGTGCGACAGATTGATCACATTCCTGATCTTAAGAATTAAGGGTGAGATCTTCACCCAGATTGATTGGTGGCTATCGCATGGGATCTTGAACCTTCTATACAGGAGAGACTCTATCCGCTTTTTCTTGTGTTTACTGATTGGTGGACTCTGGGCCAGTCGCCCCACGGAAGCCCCACCAAGGCCCTCGCACAAAACTTAGAACCCAAACCACAAAATTATTATGTACTCACTCATTTAAAAATATCTTTGAAAAAGAATCTTTTATTCTAAAAACTCACTACATAAGTAACTAAAACAATCACATAAAAAAACAAAGAGAAGAGTCGGCTTACACACAAAGCATCTATCATCACAAAAAACTTTCAAAATGGAATATCTGAGTTATCCTCGACATTGAAGAATCTGCAATTGGTTTCAGAGGTAGCATTAGCGATACTGGCAATGATTAACTCTGCGCTCTTTGCTGGCGAGATAGCAGTTTTGGTTGCTGCCTCTCTTCCACTTTCATCAAAATGTGTCAAAGCTTCTTTGACCATATCACTTAACACAACGCCAGGGTGAATTGCAGCTATAATAAACTTCTCAGATGCTAATTCATGGCCAAGTTTCTTAACTGCAAAGTTAAGAGCCGCCTTAGATAATCCATACGGACCAGCTGGGAAAGGCAAATCAATAGAAATTGAAGCCAACAGAGTTGAGAGAAAGAAAACTTTTCTGGTTTCCTTCTCTTTCAACAAGTCAAGGATCTGTTGGAACACTAATATTGGCCCAACAGCGTTTGTGTTGAAATGATCAACCCAATCCTTCTTTTCTGAGTTTAAGAGAGTGTTCCCATATCTAAGGATTCCGGCGTTCAAAATAGCAACGTCAATTCCCTTAGCTAGACCTGAAATTTCCTCCCTCAACTTCCCAATTGAGTCTTCACTGTCAATATCTAAGACAATAGTAGCAACATTGCTCTGTTCAGAAGAAAGTTTTATTAGATCACCAGCAGTAGCCTCAGATCTGTAAGAGGCAATGACGAAATTATCTGGAGATTCACTTAACTGTTTGACTATAGCAAATCCAATACCACGGTTAGCACCTGCAACAAAAAAAGTAGTTTTGGAACTCATTTTAATCAAATTGAAGTAATTTTTTTGTTTTTTTGTACGGAGGAATATTCAATGAGCAGAAACTGAATCGTTAAATTTAGATATGATTAATAGTGTGTTATTTTCTTATGAATCAATCTGCTTTATTATCCAATGGCCTTTTATACTAGACTATAATAAGGTAGAAGAATTAAGTATCAAAAAAAATTGGAAATCTTCCTTCTTCTTATAGAGATTGAGTTAGGGATGGTTTGGGCATATCTTGCCAAAATGCTAACAGAATTCGATCCCTGAGGGTAGGTAATGCGAACACCAACTTTTCGATTTCACCATTTATTATTACTCACTTGCGGTAGCTCAACGAACCAAAATTAGACAACTACCTTTGTCGTTGCATAGTTTCCTTGAAAAATATGCTGATGGTTGATATGGATATGCAACTGTTCAAAATTGGACTAGGCTGCTGGTTCTTAACATGGCACATTGGAGAGTTGCATTGCATTCCTGAGCTAATCTCCGTGTACTGTTCGGAATTAACAGTGAGATTCTACCCAATTTCGCACGGAGATAGTTCCAAATTAGTGACTGTGGGCAGCAGGCAAGACAAGCTGAATAATGATTACTAATGCGAACCAGAAGTCCACTAATTTCACACGGAGATAACGTTTCACATTAGTGTTTGTAGGCCGTAGGCAAGATTTAAACAGAATAACAATTAATAATGCGAATCAGAATCAAGGTCAACAAAATGAAAGAAAGGTCTTTAGTCTGTGAACTGGTGAAAAAAGTGATTATGTGTCCTTCCACTGATTTTATTTCTGAGCTGTGTTGACTTATATTTTGAGCAAATCGTGCAAGACGATCTACCGAGTATAGTTGCCGCGAAAACTCAATTTTGTAGTTGGGGCGGAAATGAAAATTTCATTGAACATTTTGGCGCCAAAATGTGCGCAATACATTTTGGCGCGACATAAATGAAATCAGCGACAAAATATCAAAATCACGTGATCTGACAAGCACGTGACTACAAAAATATGTGACTACTACAAAAATTTTACATTACGAGTAATAAATCTTTATGAAGATGCCATATTAAT